>DWON01004415.1:0-16285 GCA_018251015.1 Phocides pigmalion okeechobee | reverse complement strand
ATGGTGGCAAGCGCCCGTTTAATGATGTCGTTAATTGAGCCGTGGCGGGAAAATCTGCCAGCACTGCGCTGACAGAAGAGACCGTGAAAATTATAAATTGTAAATTATACATAATAATTATTATAGATCTGTAAATGATACAGATCTAAATATACAGATGTAAATTAATAATTATTACTTAGCAGCATGTATATATAGGGAGTGCCCAACGTTTCAGTGTCGAAACCTTATAAGTAGATACACATCTATGATCGACTTCAGGTAGGACTCTGGTTCTATATGGAGTTGATTACAAGTGTATACAAGTGGCACTGATCATAGAGAGTTCTACAACTTTAGTAGTATGCGTAAAACTGATCAATTTTACTTGTCAGCGTGTCTCTATCACTAATAACTTTCAGTGTACAAACCTTGATTGACTTCATGTAACTCTGGTTTTATATGAATTGGATAGAGACTTTCATATAGGGCAGTGCCTACTTACTATCGGATGAATTACATTCTCTTTAATTACTTCAATTTCCTAAAAAAGAAAAGAAAGAAAAAATAAAAGTCGGTGTCAGCGCAGTCAAATCATACGAAGTTCTACAACTTTAGAACTAAGCGTAAAACTGACAAATTTTACTTGTCAGCGTGTCTCTATCACTCCCAACGTTTCAGTGTACGAACAAAATTTCACCGACTCGCATTTTAAAAGTTCCTAAGAAGTTTCTCCCAAATTCGATTAAAGGGTACCGCAAGGCTTTCACGGAGTTTTGAGAGAAGTGTGGTATTGCAAACTTTCAAGTCCGGTGGGATTAAACTGAAGTGCAATAATGCAAGTGGAGTGGGTTTTACTCTGATTCTACTAACTTTTATGCAATCTATCTTCTTTACTTTTATAACATTGTAATGTACCTGCGATTTATAGATATTTTTATAATAATGGGTAATGTCTACTGTTTGGTTTTGGAGCAATATTATTTTTAACTTATTAACTATTTGCTTGTTAATTTGTTTGTATATTTAAACGTAACTTTACGATTTAGACGTAAAAAAGCGTATCAATTTAAATTGGTATTTCACCCTTTAACCCACATAGACGAACTTATATAACACCAAATTTTCAAACAATTTCTTTACTATGACCTATGACTCATGTATTATGTAGTTTGACCCTTCCCTTGTATGTGTTGAGGTCTTTCTTGCACGCCGGAGGTCACTTCTTTCGACCATTAGCGGTGGTAATTTATTTTAAAATTTTAATGCAACTGAACCAGAAGTAGAAATAAATAAATAGAAGTTAAATAAAAGTTTTTTCAAATCGGATTATAAATGACGGAATTATGCGGTAATGAACATAATAAAGAACTTCCTAGTTTTTTTATATTGAAAGAGTAAGAAACGGGCATGCAGGCCACCTGATATTAAGTGGTCACTGCAGCCTATGGACAGCCACGTCCAAGCTCAAATAGAACAGAAGTTGTATTTAAGGATGGACGCGGATGCGTTGTTACACTTGAGGACTAAGATGGTCGCCTCCAATAATGTGTATCCGGCAACCACACCTCCCCAACTGAAACACAAAACATGAAGAACATTACGGCGGGTTATGAGGGGGGCGGGGGGGCCCCCCCCGGCGAGCTCTAATGGCTCTTCCCCCCTTAGAAAGTCCATCTTTGAAAATGTTATTTACAAATAACTTAAAAGAATGGATTATGTCATGGTCACGGCTAAACTCGAAACCAAATCTAAAATCCAAAATCGTGAATACCCCGTACATAATAAAATTCATTATGATGCTTTACTTCACCGTAAAAGTTTGTAATAAATCATTTACAATTATCACACACAAGATAGGAGAACTATAGTTCGACGGGAGAGGTGCTACTGCCTCTTTAATAATCCGACATAAAGCATTACTTGTGTATCGTTGGAGAGGTGCAGTTACCGGCTATACTTCAAAGCGAGGTGACCATCTTAATTCTCAGGAGTAGCAACGTATCTACATTCGAGCTCAGATAGGATTTCAGTCGTGTTTTTGGTTATACGTAGATGTCTATGTGCTGTGACTACTTACCTTCAGGCGGTTTGCATGCGCCTTAGCTACTTTTCTCATATAAAAAAATATATCGAAAATTAAAGGTGCGTACTTGCTTTCGATCTGAACATCAAAACCCTAGTGTGAGAGATCAAAATGTTAACCATAAAAGTATCACAGTTTTTTCCAACAAATTTGGGAAAAAGAGACAAAAGATCAAACACTTCTCTGAAATCTACTCATCTTCAAATAACACTCAAAAACTAAACTTCAATTGAAAGGCGCTTGAGAGACAAAGTCATTTCAATTTGATGGATATTTATCACTTCCGTAACATCGAGTGGTCAGGAAACGGCCACTTGACCGTACGGCGGGTCAAAAACGCATCACTAACATATTTTGTACCATTTCAATTTGATCTTTAAGCACGAGGAATAAGGTTGAAATTCGAATGCACTTTTTGGTAAAGTATCCTACGTTGTCGGTTGTATGTTTTACGTGGTTTTACGGTCGAAAGCCCACTTGTACGTGGAAGTCGGTTGTAACCTAAGGTTTTATTTGCTTTACAAATGCATATTTCATGTTTGAAGCTACACTCAAGTTAAATCAATGGCGCTTAACAGCTGGACTGAAGTATCGGTTGTTCGAGCTAAGAACTTCATTAGTTTAAAAATATTTACATATCATTGTGACATTTATGAATGACTACCGTTGACCTGCGGCTTTACCTGCGAGATAAGCTTAGACATCTGCAATTCCATAGCAATATGTAATTTAAAAAGACGGTTATGTTAACCACAATTATGTTTAATCAGTGCTTGATTCCGTAAAAATGTAACACGTAATTTGACACATATTGCTTAAAAGACGTTTGTATTAAGTATAATATTTAATAAATTTAGTCAATGTTCTGTTCCAACATAATATAGCATGCTAATACAGCCCAATAAGACCAGAGGTACAGGCGTTCTATGTACATAATTTAAGTAGTTAAAAACAATAGCTTTCAAGTTAAAGAAACACTATATTTAGAACTATAGTTAGAGAGGGGCGATACCACCGCCGTGGTAATCCACTGTGAAGCAACTCTTGTGTTTCGCTTGGGGAAATGCTTGCGGGGATATACTTAAAGACAACCATCTCAGCCAATATGTATATAAGATTAGGGTTTCTTCTTCAAGCAATAAACAACAATTTCAAAAAGAAAAGAGAGTTTTATTTATTAAATACAATTACTTTAACAAATAAAAAATGACCTAATGAAATACTTACTAACCTAAAAGAAAAGAGAATCAACAAATAAATGTTCATGCTTTTCTTGTGTGCACTTTGCACTGTTCATTTATCATTTGTACAAAACAAAACTGACAATAACCTAAATCAACAATAACCCCACCTATCTAAATTATTGAATTAAAATACTAAACAAAATTAGTAGTTTCTTATGGCACGAGGAAAAAAGAAATCATCGGAATCTGGCTCCCTCTACACTCATACAAAATATCAATGTCAAAAAATTCCAATGTCGACTGTCAGTGTCAATGTCAAAGCTTTCATGTATGTTACTACGAAACGTCAAAGACCTGGGATTCGAACCCTATACTCACCGAGAGTCTAAACCGTTATTCATTTCGCTATACTATCACTGCTATTGTAAGAAATCAAACAGAATAGTAACAGCACTGGTGAACAAATAAGCTTTTATAATAATCAGCGCATGAAAACTCTTCAAAACTCCACGCATACGAACAACCATTAAGACGCCAACAAAAACTACCGTCTTCTGTTTTTTCTTTCTTTTGTTTTTTTTTTGCTCATTCTATCTTCAAAGTTCATAATCAAAAGTATATTTACTTGATGCCAACACTATCAAACAATAAATAATATAAAAATATTATAAACGCTTCAACACGACTACCAGGAATCCACGCCACGCCAGGATTCTCTATGAATTTCCCAGGCACCTTGTACTTCACGTGTGTGTAACCCGTTGCCCCCGACGCTATGCTATCACTGCTATTGACACCTTCTCTAGGGCTTACAACACTGTACATTGCTTTGCGCAACGCGCTAGCACCTTTTACACGCCTATGTTATACGTACAAATCTGTATGGACAACAGGCGAACACAAGTGCTAAATATACGTATGCGCTGCAAGACTGCGGGCAGACATTACGTCTCTGTATTCGTAGATGATACACAGATGCTAAAATACAATGTTTCAGTGAATTGTTAGCGCATCTTCAGTCTAGAGAAATAAGCTGCAGCTTAGTGTCGCCTCCCGCCGCAGTGAAAGTGCTGACCACTACGCTTTGCTATTGCTATCAAACATCACATAAATATAAAAATATTATAAACATTTTAAAATGACCACATCCAAGCCACAAGACCATTGGCATCCTTGCTGCGCTAACGACTTTCCGTTCCCATTGCGAGCGGCTCGTATACATCCACGTCACGCAGTGATTAGCGGACTGACAGCTACTACACACGGTCTGTGCCTTAGTCTTACATTTTTTATGTGCGAAGAGTACCAAACGAGCATGCAAACCACCTGATGCTAAATAGTCACAGCTCATAGACATCCACGTACAACCACAAACATGACCCAAATCCTATCTGAATTCTAACTTATATGCATTGGTACTCCTGAGGACTAAGATGGTTGCCTGGCATCAAAGTGTAGCCGGCAACCGCACTTATCCAAAAAAACACAAGTAATGCTTTATGGCGGATTATGAGGATAGCGGATATATTAATGAATATATTACATATGTATAACTTATTAATCTATGTATGTGCTCTATCGCCCTTCTCCATATCTCTTTTTTATCCTTTTTACCCAAAAGAGATCGCAAATAGCGATAAGACCGCCTTTTGTTTATACTTCTATATTTTGTTATAGGTATGACTTATATGCAGGACTTTTTTGCGAGGGTATGAAAGGGAATTCTCCAAAGGGAATTTCGAAAACAACGAAAATTTGCCATAAAAACAAAAAAAAATGAAAAAAAGAAGACGTGGTTGTCCATAGGCTGCAGTGACCACTTAACATCAGGTAGCCTGCATGCTCGTTTCTTACTCTTTCACAATAAAAAAACAAACACACACACACACACACACACACACACACACACATACTCCACGTTACACTCAACATAATAACAATATTATTATCTAAGGATGTTTACTTTAATTACTCACAGTTAGTTATTAAGATATTAATTATGGTCGCTTAATTATTATTAGATTATACTAAAAAAAGAAAATTATTAATTGGCTCTTAGCGTTATCTATTAGGACATGTTCTTACTGTTACTAAACTAAGAGCTAATAAATAAATAAATCATGATATATAAATAAAATATACTGAAATATTAGAGTATTTTAAGGCGTTTATTAAATGTATTTGTATTCGTAAATGTTTCCCACACAAACTAACCGTGTGTGACGCATGTTCAAACAAGTAGCAGTTAGACAAAGTGGCAAATGCTACGCGCATACAAAGGGCTGGATATGCTTTGCATTCGCCTAATAAACTATTTGAATGTGGGGCTCATTGGTCTCGACTAAATAAACAAGTAATGTGGTCAACGTACGCAACTAAATCTCCTGTTTAGACCTCCTGAAGATTTATTATATTTACGCTGATATTTTATATGAGTCGACATGTGTGATGGTATTTTATGAATTAATTTTTAAGGTGGGAGAACTATAGTTTGAACCCGAGGTACCACCGTCGCCCTTACAATCCACCGTTAAGCGTTACTTGTGTTTCGGAGAGGTGCGGTTGCCGACTACACTTTGAAGCGAGGCGACCGTCTTAGTCCAAGAGTAGCAACGCATCTACGTTCGAGCTCAAATGGGATTTCGGTCGTGTTTGTGGTTGTACATGGATGTCTATGAGCTGCAACTGCTTAACATCAGGTGGTTAGCATGCTCGTTTGCTACTCTTCTCACATAAAAAATGAACATTAAGTCGGTGTATGAAAGTATAATAGGTACAAAGTTTTGTGATTCCATTGCTGTACATCCGCCATTACGTAAGCTCACTGCTTGTATAAATAAAATAAATATGTATGTTAAATGAAATTAAGCAACGACGGACGCGGTCGGAAATTGGATGGGTGAGCGCTAGTAGCAAAATTTCATGAGTACTTCCGTGCTTCGGAGAGCATAATAAGAAATAAGAAGTATAAGTAATATTGTACTTTATGAAAATTGAGACTGACTATGAAGATATTGCCGATATTTCAGTTGCATCGCTCGTGGCCACGGCTAAACTGCGGTGGGAGTGAGGGAACTGTTGACAGATGCTAACCAAACATCATAAAATTGTTAATCGTGAGTCTCCAGTACATATTAAAATATACAAATTCCGCGATAATATTCGCTGGTTAACGTTTCTTGTTTTAATATATAAAATCTTTAATTGTATTTTTGGTTCTTTTCTCCTTTTCTTTTCTTTTTGTACAAATACAAATACAAATTAGGTTTATTGTACACCAAGAAAGAAAATACATATAAGGGTAATAACAAAAAACAGAAGTGTAAACAAAAGGCGGTTTTATCGCTGTTAACGATCTATTCCAGACAACCTTTGAGTAAAAAAATAAAAATAGGTATGGAGGGGGCGAAGATACATAGCTTAATAAATCTAAATAAATATATAACATTTTTTTATATTTGTTGATAATTAAGTGCGGATAAACTGTTATTTTCGTCTGTCAATAAATAAAAAAACAATAACAACAGTGATCGTAATATTAATAATAGTAATAATAGGAATATTAGGAAAAGTAGTAATAATAATGCTCAACTTTATCTTAAACCTTAAGGATTTACCTTACAGAGTATATGACACCACAAGGTGTGACAACGTCATGGCAGCTGACGTCACGCCCGGCAATGTTACGGCAATTTAAGGCAATTTGAATGAAACTGTAAAACGTTGTAAGGGACAGCCGCGGCGCGCGCGGATCAACAAAAAATAATTAATGGCCCCACTAATGAATACGCTGAGTTTACAGACGGGTACCGTTTGCACAAAAGTGGTTTCATTATTTTGGTAAACATGTGCCATAGAACTAGTCGTTTTTGGTCTTTTTTTAAGTGAGAAGAATAGCAAACGAGCATGCATACCACCTGTACCATTTTAAGTAATCGCAGCCCAGAGACATCCACATACAACCAAAAACACGACTGAAATCCTATCTGAGCTCGAACGCTAATACATTGCTATTCCTGAAGACTAAGATGGTCGCCTCGCTTCAAAGTGTAGCTGGCAACCACACCTCTCCAACCAAAACACAAGTAATGCTTTACGGCAGATTATGAGGGTGACAATGGTACCTGGCCGGTCGAACTATAGTTCTCCCACCTTTAAGTTCACATGTTCCGTACAACTAGTCGTTTCTGTTTTTTTGTATGGTTTGTTTTAAGGTACTGATAAGTATTTGGCCGATTTATTTGATAAATTTATTAAAATAAATGTATTTTTGGAACTCAATAATTTATTTGCTGTACGATGATGACAATCAAATACAGACGTACAAACAAAGATTTTAATTAAAATATTTTAATTTGAAAATCTCTGTATATTTAACACATATGAGTTATAAGAAGTATTTTTCGTAATAGTAGTAAAATAGTTTATTCTTTATTTAGATATATCCTTTTTCTTCGCCTAAAATGGAACTGAACATGATATTATTTGTCTATATAAATGTATTTGTATAACTATGGGGTGACTTATATTTTTATTAAGCACTCATCCCACCAGCCTGACAGTTTGAAGGGTTCATGTTCGATTCCCTGTTAGGCAAAAATTAATTTGATGACTTTAGATTTCTTTTGGCTCCAAGTATGTGTTCCCGTCTTTATGTTCGTCAATCACAAACATATTGCTGGAAATCGCACATGCTATAAATATAGAAAACATTTTTACTTTGAAATATATGATTATTTAAAGGCATATACTTCTTTGGCAAAGGCTTTCTTCTTTAAAAAATATGCTAACTTTTTTGCGCACCGTACACTCCCCGGGCGTAGTCCGTCGTGATTTATACGCGTCATTTCCACCGCGGTGGCTGTTTAGCGAGGTGCGGCGTATTAACCAGACATTCTGTATACTAACGGATTGACACTTTATTTCAAAATATAGACACTTACAAACGGATCTAAGCTATTTAATTAAAGAAATGAGTATTGGTAAAAAATAATTAAAGGTGGGAGAACTATAGTTCGACCGGGGAGGTAACACCGCCATACTCATAATCCGCGGAAAAGCATAACTTGTGTTTAGGTTGGAGGGGTGCGGTTGCCGGCTACACTTTGAAGAGAAGCAACCATCGTAGTCCTCAGTTCGAGCTCAGATGAGATTCCAATTGTGTTAGTAGTTGTACGTGGTTGTCTATGGGCTGCAACTACCTAATATCATAATATCTTTGGTAGTTAGGTGGTTCGCATACTCTTTTACTACTCTTCTCACACAGAAAAAAAATATTCTGCGCACGGTACAACACTCCCCCGGGCAAAGTTCGTCGTGATTTATGCGCCATTTCCGCCGCGGCGTATCGCGAGCTGCGGCGAATTAACCCGACGTACACCTAGTGCCGGATTGACAGCGCTGAGTTACTGCTTTAAACTGGTTTACATGACACAGAGACAGGGAATTAAAAGATAAACATGCTAAAAGATAGATAAAGAAGTGGACTCATACGCTGACTCATAAACAGCATCAATGTTATTAAAAACTGAATACGAATTAATGTCAAATTACCCTAATTACAGACGAGTTTTAGACGATGTACATAATTTATACCCGGCTATAATTTTATCGTTTACTGCAAGTCTCGACATTTCCGTTAAGTTTAATCTAAATTTTGCAAACTTATCAAAAATTCAAAAGTAATTCTGACCTTTGATGCAGTTTATGAGTCCGTCAGTGTAGAATGCCTTTTAAACGTAAAACTTTTTAGAAATGGACAAAAAACAAGGACATTTCATCCGTTTACACTTATATTTCTGCCATTTGTCACGAATGGTATTAAAGTTTTATGTTATTTTGAAAGGACAAAGATAAACATAAAACATAGTCAAAAGAAAAAGAAAGTTAAGAGGACATATGATGAAAATATACATATAAAAAGATAGTCGATAGAAAAACAAAAAGAAATTAACTTTATAACGAACTAGCGTCAACATGTGGCTTTGTCTATTAAATACAAGCTTAGATATTGCTATAAATTGTTATACAACATGTAACAAAAATGCCCCCGCCCTTTTTATACTTTTTTTTTTAAATCCTATCTTCTGTATAGCCCGTGTGCCCCAGAAAACCATAATTTTCTCAAAAAAAAAACAATGTTTAAGTGTATTGAGCTCCAATTATTAACGAAATACATAATTATAATTATTTTATTATGTTTTTATAACTCAAAAGTAAGTAGATTCTTAACGTTAATAAACTACCACGGACTCTTAAGGTGTTCCGTTTGGAAGAAGAGTTGGCGAAAGAAGCTCAAAATAATATTATCACATCAAAATACAATATTTAATTATGATATCGAAATAGCATAATATCAATATCGTAATTACAAACTACGCTCGTCACCAATCCGTCAGTACCGATCTCGAAAACAATTTCGGAGCTCGCTAGTTCCACAGATAATCCCATTCACATACATCACAGTGATCCCACATATAAATACACGGGAGCCAATCCTCCTAACAAGAGTGCAAACAGGCTGTTCAAACACGCCAACTGAAATATTGCCCGTTTAGCCGGCCTACCGCTAACTATCGCACAAATTAGACCTACCCCCAAAACTAACACATCATACCACAGTTATGAACACGACACCATCATGCGAAAATTAACCGTATCCCTTTCATAATAGAAACGACTACAACTGCTAATATAAATTTGTCTGTAACCGCGTTTTACCAAGTTAACAAAGGTGTTGTTCACGCGATTTTAAACATTATTGCTTTGAGATAAGGTGTAAAGGAGGTCAATTAAGTATTATGATAGGATATCCGGCATAGTTTATTATTATAAGCTTAATCAGAGGAAGTTTAGTTTCGAAGCAGTTTCATCCGGATTTGGGCGGACAAAGTGATATATGGATGCTCTTTGGGTTTTATTGTTTGTTCTACATTATAGTTCACGAGCCGGGTGCAAAAACCGTCGAACGTTTTCTTCTGGGACGATTGCACGTAAAATGCTTCAGAGATGTCTATCATGAAGCTTCGTAAAAGTTAGTATTTTATTTATTTATGTAAGAACACCTGACGGTAAGTAATCGCAGCCCATAGACATTCATATACAATCGCAAACAAGACTGAAATCTTGTCTAAGCTCGAACATAGATGCGTTGCTACACCTAAGGACTACAATGATCGCCTCGCTTCAAACAAACATTAACAACAAGCTTCAATCGAACACAAGTAATGCTTTACAGCGGATTATGAGGGCGGCGATGGTGCCTCCCCGGTCGAACTATAGTTCTAGGTTAATGGCTGGCCACCCCTGCTCATCTCGTTAGAACCAGAGCTAACGTTCACAAAGCCTATGATATACACCTCTGAAACATTTTATAAGTGATTGTCTGAGAGAGAAAAAGTCATAAAAATCTGTAGCTGGCTCACGGTCTATGAGATCTTCAAGAAACAGTACTTAAGTTTTATTTATTTAAACTGTACTTAGTTTATTTTTTATTTCTTCCTATTTATACATAACTTAATAATGGCAGATACATACGATTTTAAATTATTATCATCGCGAAGTTTATATATGTATTTTACTACATAACTTACTCATGATTAACGCTTTTTAATTGTCGATACTGCATGGCTCTCAATGAATACTTTTCTCAGGGCGTCTAATTCGCAAGCTGACCAATTCTCAGCATATTCAAAATCCGCGGAATCTCGATCAAATAGCTACCACACTTAAACTTAGACGTCTATGGGCTGCAGCAACTACCTAACATCAGGTGACCTGCACACTCATTTACTCTCCTCACAAAATCCTCGAAAATTTTAATTAATAGATCAAAGATTACATTCACGTAGATCTGCATACAGGGAAAACAAAATCACTCACTTGTCTTGTCCGTTTGCACGTAATTTACGAGGCCCGTCACTAATCTAAATCTGTATATCGAGTCGGTCGTCACTAGCGGACTAGTGATGGGCGTTCGGCGTTAAAAATAATCTCGATAAATCGAGGCAGAGATCAAAGCGCGAACAAATCGGACGGGCGCGGCGTGCAGATGCACGAACAGAGTTCAGAATATTGGATACGGCGTAGTCGGTTTATTTTCTATGTTCCGCTTGGCTTTGAAACCTTTGGTCCGTGGGGACCGGGTGTCAAATTTTCAAACAATTAGTCCTACGTTTGATTGATACCGCCGGCGACAAATGGGCTGGTTCATATTTCGCACAGAGAATTGCAATTGTTATTCAACGCGGAATACCGGCTAGAGGTCTTAGACGTTATCGCATAGACATGGACTCACTTTAGACTGTTTTGGTTAGTTATAATTAGTGTTAAGTTTTTCATTTACCATAGATTATATTTTACATCTTTTTACATATATCCAGCTTTTAGGCAGTTGAAATAGCTTTCTCCTAATAGTCTCCTCCGGTACAGTGTATAACAAAATTAAATTACGAATAAAATAGGTAAATATAATGATTTAGTTAAATCGTTTTAGAGTAACAAAACTGAAGGTAAACTCACGAGTTACTTTATTGGTAACAAAACTCACGGTAAGAACAATTAAGTAGTTACCAGGTACCAGTCATCACATCACTCTGCTCATTAATCAAGGACAATGTTAAGACTAAATAAAGTCTTGGAGCGTAATTCTTATTTTGTGGTTTATAAATTCTTGGCAGAAGTTTGATTGTTTATTTGTATAAAAAAATATGATTACTTAACAAACTATTTTCGAAGACGCGCCAGTATCTAATAGTAATATAAAAAAATATATATTCAAAAAATCCCTTTCTGAGCTCGTACGTAGATGCGTTGCTACTCCTGAGGACTAAGATGTTCGTCTCGCTTCAAAGTGCAGCCGGCAACCGCACCTCCAACCTAAACACAAATAATGCTTTTCTGCGGATTATGAGGGCAGCGGTGGTACATCCCCGTTCAAACTATAGTTCTCCCATCTTTCCTATCTAAGATCGAACATAAATACGTTACTACATTTCAGAACAAAGATGCTGCCTCGCTTGCAAGTATAGCTGGCAACCACGCCTCTCCAACCGAAACATAAAAACTGCTTCAAGGCCTAATATGAGGGCAGCGGTGGTATCCGCTCGGTCGATCTATCTACCTACCACCTTTCAAACTTTTAAGGCTGAGATACTTACTAAGTAGTCATCTTAGAATACTTTTAAAGTTACAAGTTCTACTTCACTCACTCTACTAACGTATGTTTACTTAATTTGCGTGCTCAGTAGTCTTCTTTTACTAACGTGTTTGCTAACTCTGCGTGCTCAGTAGTCTTCTCACTCGATGGCACCACGTGATTTACTCAGCGCGGTGCGGGAGGGGGAGGCACTCGACTAATAAAAAACACCCCGACGCCCTCCTGACTGATGCGACAATTAATTTAATCCCATTTCTCTGCGTCTTCCCAACCAGCAGGGCTGGCGATGTTTACTTCGGGAAACAAAACATATACTTTCATTTCTTCGTCTTCAACGCGAGTTACTTTATTGGTAACTTACTTTAACCCTAAATTAGAATATTAAATTCAAACTTTACCTTTGTAATCGTTTAGTCATCCATCGTGTTCATATCATTAAGAGCCTTACATTAGAGAAAATAGAAGCCTATAATTAAAATCATTAAAATTAAGAATTTTATGTCATACTAAAGTCTTGTCTTTGTTCAAAATAAGATAAATGTAAAATATACATCTGACGTACATCTGAAACGAGATTTTGAACACGACTAATTACACCATTATTAGTGCTAAATATAACAAAGACACCCCTTTCAACTTCCAAAGACAAATTAGAAACATTAAAACGTGACAGCGAAACGTGACGATCCAAAAAAATTCAGTCGCAGCCCTTAAAGGCGCGAGAAGCAGACATCAGCGCGGCAGGCGGCTATTAAACAAGACTAATTGAGCGATAAATTTCAGCCGAGACGGTATAAAAACGAGAGAGAAAAATCCTAGATGAAGGAATATTGAAAGCGGGAATTGATTACTGTCAATTAGAGCTGCCACTCTGGTGCCGGGGCCAGATGCGGATCGCGCCACACGGACGGTTTTGAATGGGATGGCTTGATTGGAAGGTGAATTCTTAAAGCGAAGTGCTGCATTTGACGAAGGACCTGTAGAAGTGTTCGTAAGTTTTAATAATTTAAATGTAGTAGATCCCGAAACTTCGGAAGCTCCATCGTCACCTCTATTCCCTCTTATAAGTACAGTGTAAAGTACTGTTTAGTTATGGTTAGAAGGGTGCAAATAGGAAAAGACAATTAAATAAAGAGCTCCAATTTCGCACTCAATGATAACAATACTAGCTCATCTCAAGTAGGTCCTTAAAATAGTATCGCATATGTCACTAATTTCAGGTAGTTTAGTTTTGTCTAAAGTCATATACAGATATCCATGTGACAACACTGTCATCTCTTTACTTTTCATCAGGTGTACTGTGTGTTAAAATCTCTTTTGATACTTTTCTTCTGTAAAATATTTATCATGAATTTCATTAATTATCAAAAGAAAATGTAAACGTTTTCCTCATACGATACCATGATAAACAAACTAAGTAAATAAACTTATTTCTATCAGTAAGATGTTTTTCATAATTTTATCAGATTTTTATATTAATTACGAGACCTACTAAGATTTTCTTTTTGACGGTACCCACGAATGAACTAAACCGAGGAACGGCTATCAATTATGAAGTTAGAATTGAGACGCAATTAATATTAATAACCCAAATATTTTATGATAAAAACGTGCATTATGGCGTTATTAATTATAACGTTAAGATAAAAGAGCCAATATCAAAATAAAAGATACATGCATACACATAAAATAAGAAACATAAACATTAATCAAAGCTAACTACTGAGCAATAAAGTCCCGATAACTCAATAACTTCAGAAAAGGAGGTTAATGCACTCAATTAAGTTTCGAAATTAATGTCCAGTTTTATGAATGGTCCTACGGTCTGCGAAGAACAAACGACTACGAGTCGAGCTAATTGTCAGTAACTGTGGAGTTAATGCGATTTCTCAGTTGAATCGCCAGACAATATATTAGCAATTATTCAAGATCATCTGTTTTTATGGCGATAATTCAAATTGTACAAAACGTGCACAGCAACAAAAGCGATTCGACCTTTTTGTGTGGACATGACTGATTGCGCGTCGTACGGACAAAGCGAACATAAACATTGGGACCTAAAATCATTCCCTGTGGCACTTCTCGGCTTGATTTACACTATTATATTATGTACACTGATGGTTATCTACTACCATAACTTTACAATTTGGAATTCAACGAGCAATGCATGTTATTTAGGCTAAAGTGTAGACGTATTCAATCGTTTCATGGTACGTCTTCGACACGTCCGGGAGCCATGTCGATTAATAACATTTACAAGATGAAAGCCGTCAGGCCGTTAGTCGCGATGCGTTCCAGAAATAAAAAGCAGCTTCATCCGATAACTCAGCTGGGGAAACTTACAGCTGTAGGAGGAATATCTTGAGTGGTTTAAGTAGGATATGAGAATGGCGTTATTGTTAGAAATGAACTTTACGGACATTTTTCAATTTAAGTAGTTTTTAAAACTTGTTTTAAAGCCTTTTACCCCTTTTAAGGTTGGGTAAATGTTAACCTCGCATCATAATTTTCTTTATTTTGCTATTAAAAATATGATATTTTTATAGTATTAGTAATTGAGTTGTGGCGTTGTACTTTGTGATAAAAAAAGACTTGCACTAAATTTTTAGCTGTAATGGAAGTAAAGGAATTCTCGTTAAATATTTTGTTTTCCCGTTCTGAATGCAACATGAGAACCCAAAAAGGACACTCGTCTATAAAGTGTTTTTAATGTAACATGAGGTTAAAAAAGGGCACTCTCCTATAAAATGTCGAATATGTCCGTTTTGACTGCAACATGGGGAACAAAAAGGAACATTCTCTTTTAAAATATCTCATATATCCGTTACGACTATATTATGAGGGCACAAAATAGGTTTTTCTTTAAAATGTCCCGTATCTGCGTTTTGACGGCAACACGAGGACTGAAAAATGGGCACTCTTCTTTAAAATGTCCCACATTTTAAGCAAACGTGGACACAATTGTGAACGGCGTGAAATATACTGCGTGCAACTAATAGGTGGGAGGGCGTTAAGGAGGGCATAAATTAGTAGATGTTGTGACGCCGCCGCTGCCACCATCTGTTTGTCGATATGTCACGCTGCAGTACGTGGGAAATGTATAGAGCTGACTTAATATCATGAACGAACAACAAATATCAGTATTTAATTCGTAGCAAAAGTTATGTATTGAGCAACAATTATTGTATGTTTGATAACAAGAGGAATTTGGTATTGAACTTCAAATATCATTTTATTGTTAAGAGCAAGAGAAGAAAGCAGGTTTGAGCATCAGATGTCTTTGTAAATTTGGTAGCAAAAGAAGAAGGTAAATATTGAGCACTAAATATCATTGTATTGTTAGTAGGAAGAGAAGGCAGGCTTGAGCATCAAATGTCACTGTATATTTGATAGTAAAAGAACTAGGTAGGTATGTAGCGCCAAATATCATTGTATATTTGGTAGCAAGAGAAGTAGGTATGTATTGAGCACGAAATATCTTTTTAAAATTTGGTGCTTGTTAACTTCATACAATTAATATGGTTTATGATCATTGAAGATGGCAGCATGTGACTAATCTTGATACATATTGGCGTGATCTATAGCCTTCCAAAAATTAGCAAGAATTCAAAATTTACACCTCAATGTTAACGTCGATAGTACAATAAAAAAACTAATTCAAGAATTAATACAAAATTTAATTGTAGTGTCATTTTTATAAGCAATTAGATATAATTAACATTTCAATCAATCTTCAATGTAAATGTAATCAAAATAGATTTAATGAAATGAAATTGTCAACATAATTTAAATAATTTAATAGTTTAAAGGTGGTAGAGCCATTAGAGCTCGCCCGGGGCGGTACCACCGCCACCCTCATAACCCGCCGTAAAACAACAT
>DWON01004414.1:0-16285 GCA_018251015.1 Phocides pigmalion okeechobee | reverse complement strand
AGACTATGAGGTAATCTGCATGACCGCGGACAGTTATAATAAGGGTGTGACACCTGTTTATTCATTGGCGGAAATAGACATTGAAAGAGACCTAGCGATTTTAAGCTTGATTCTTCCATCATAAAAATATTTTCCATGAAAAGTAACTCATTAGGAAGCAGAAGACTTTCGTAACGAAGTAGAATTCCAAAAAAATAAATCTTAAAATATTTTGAAAATAGAGAATTGAAGATGCATAAAAATGTGTAATGTATGGTTGGATACAAATATAAGTAACAAAAAAGGTTCTTCCTAAAAATAAGAGAATGATACTTATCTTTATTTTAACTTAAAATAAGTTTTTGAAGTTAGCCCGTAAAATTTTTAACATTAGGAGCTCGACATTAGAATTATGTACTGTATTTTATTTATCTATTGCTTGGTCAATTTTTTTCTTTAACATACTCTTATTAGCATCTTTTTTCCCCTGTTGCAAAATATATTTAGCAGTAGCTATTGATCATTAGCTCGTAATAATGGTAGAATGGTATCTACTATCTAGTAAATAGGGGCTGGAGGCTGCACCAAGGCAGTAATGGATACAGCATATGACTAGGTTGCGTGAAGGTCCACCGCACGTCAACCATTGGTGTGCGAATGTAAACATAAGCTCGTTGTTCGCGGCAACCCTGCCCTGCTGCGGCACCGCGCGCAACTGGGTCAGTGGGCCGCCCCCCGCGCCTCCCTCCGCCCGCACGGTGGCGCAACCGCGCGAACGCGCACTAACATAGACCTGGATCGCGGGAAAGTGGGTCACCGACTCACTTTCACTTATTACATGGGCTCCTAATCGTTTTCCATTGTGCGAGCGGGCGGGGGTTCGCGGGTGGCGGCGGGGCGCGCATGCGGGAGGCGCCGGCACGCGCGCCGTTGTCGCCGGCCGGCCGCCAGTCGATCGCGGAACGTCCTTTGAGCGGCACGTGTGCCGCCTTATTCGCTAATATTCGACGCGATCGTAACAACACGCGCCGTCAACAAACTCTACAGACGATCGCCGCACCGCTACTTCGCGGCTCGTTCCCGGAGCTCGGTGCCCGATTGCCACCTCTTAATTAACAAGGGACAAAATGTGCTGGATTTATGTGCCTCTTAAGATAGTGCTTGAACAGGTGCAGCCCGCGAGCGGCAGATAGTGTTGCGGTTAGACCGCCAGTGAACTCGGTGACTGTGTGAACGTTGTTGCGGTTGAACGCCGCCGTAGGGATTCGTAACGAGCAGCCGCACCGTGCGGCCGAGCATGACGATGGACCAGCAGACAGGCCTTATGTCCCTTAACATGTCCCCGTTCGATCTGAGTCCGGGCCCGGAAGGCTCCGGTTCTGGCGGTGGACCCTCCGGCGCCTCCCAGCAGTACGTGCCCCAAGGGGCCGCTTACCAATGCCCGCCAGATCAACAGCCTTTCGGATACGCCAATTTGGATGCTTCATATCTGTTTCCAACAGGTGCCGGAGGCGAGCCAGGAGCTTATTTACCCGCAGCCGGCACCGTGTGCGACCAGACCGACACCAAGGATGTTATAGAAGAGCTGTGTCCGGTCTGCGGGGATAAAGTTAGCGGTTACCACTATGGTCTCCTCACCTGCGAGTCTTGCAAGGGGTTCTTCAAGCGGACTGTTCAGAATAAGAAGGTCTATACGTGCGTCGCTGAACGAGCTTGCCACATTGACAAAACGCAACGGAAGCGTTGCCCATTCTGCCGCTTTCAGAAGTGTCTCGACGTCGGCATGAAACTTGAAGGTGAGTCCTAGTATATTTTATTGACCATTGGACTATGTTAAAAAATGGATTACTTAAAAAATACGAAGAAAGAGCATGTGCGATTGCACTATTACTGTTTCATGGAATCAAACATTCGAGAAATAATAAACTGGTACACATCAAAACAGATAATTGTTTTAAGTAACGCGCAATCAAACATTATTTTTAATATTTCAGCATAGTAGATAAAGTAAGTTATTGGCATTAGATGCAGAGGTGCGAGCAATAGAGCACAGAATGTTTGTGCTTCATAGTCGACCTTCACCTACTTTGCGACGTTCGGACTAACTGCGTCTGCTTTGAGCTGATGTGGCGTAATGTTCACAAAGAATTTAGTTTTAAAACTATTACGTAACTGAAAATTGCGTGTTGCTATATCTTTTAAATGAATTTATGAAGTAAATTTTTGGTTAAAGATATTTTTTTACTAAGTGTAGTCCATCAGTGTACAGGCATCATTTAATAAGATTTTTAATACTCTCATAACTTTTCTTGCATTGAACCCTAAAGTGTTAAACATAAAGAATTCGAGACAAATAGTATTTGCAAATTTACTCTTGTTTTTTATATACGTACATTTTGGAACGATGAATATATTGGTATAAAACATGTGTATGAAGAGCCAGCTCTAGGTGACGCACAAGTTTTATCAATGGAAGAGTTTGGGAAGAGGTTAAGGAAAGATAAAGAATAATTGCGTATTACTAAATTCCGAGATTTCCGATTTTTTTTATATGTATTATCACCATATTTTTACGTATACTAAAATTGGAACTCAATCAATTAGGACGGAAACCAAAAAGACAGTTGAATGTTATTGACTTTATTCAATTAATACGAGTCTACTATCACTTTTATATACATTTTTTATGTAACTAGTTAATGAAATGTCTTAAAGTAAAAGGCACATTGTTACAATGTTTCAGACTGATTGGACAACTTTGCTCACAAACTTATTTCGGATAATTTATGTTGTAGCCATATCTGTACTTTAAAATCTATATAGGTATGAAAGTACATGACTACATATACAGAAGAAAGCTTTTTCAGGAATATCTTCTATATTTAGTCCATTTGTGTTCTCTGCACCGGTTATAACAGCAAGAGGATAAAATCTTTTTATTTTTGTTTATATGAAGATAGTTTAGTTACGTTAACTAAATATTTTAAGTGAACCTTAATAATAGTAATACCATAGAATATTACCTATCTTTGAATAAGGCAGTCATTCAACTCATTTTTACGTGAAGAACCTAAATTAAAATAACGAAAAAATTGTAGATAAATATATCAAGGAAATTTGGTAAACTTTTAAATTTCGTTATAAAAGAAAAAAAGACAAATTGCAAAAGATCTATCATTTATGCCTCCACTGCGATGTTGACAAAGAGTTAACCAAAGTTGATCAACTTTAAATTTAACACAACTTTAAGCGATTTAAATCTGGAAATGTTGACTTAGGTGATAAAGTTCGCTATAAAAACCATTTTGACAACAGTCATATAAAATCTCGATGTTTGAGTGCTCTACGTGCTCTCCATATTTGCGTGCCTTAATGGAACATCGTGCCGTCAGCCGTATTCTCATTATTTGCAATTCTAACAACAATAACAAGCGAGCCGTTTCTATAGGGATGGATCATTAGGCGAAGAAAATGGTTCGCTTACGAAGAGAATGACTAGAATGTCCACTTATTTCCGTTTCTAAAGAATTCCTGTAAGTGTCAGTTGGTTAATTAATCTGTATAGAAAGCGGTCTTAAATTTTTATACAAACACCGAGAAACTAGCTCCGACCTTATAAAATCAGAAACGGATGCTAATCGATGTAAATGTAAAAGAGTTTATGAACGAACATAATACCGCACATTTTGGAGGATTATCATTTAATTTATAAAAGACTATTGCGAAATGTTATTTTCTATACCTACGTACATCCTAACAATAAAGAAAATAAAAAGAACGATTACTAATTAAAAGAATTAGATTAAGTCCTAATATTATTATTATAATAATAATTTAATCAAACTTTTGATGAAAAACCTTTCCAATTACGATTATTATAAGAACGTGAATATGACGTAGACACGTACGTATTTTAAGAAAATCATGGAAAAATACAGGTACCAAAGGACAAGTTATTTTTTTTTAATAAAATAATCACATTAAAATGGTACCGATGGTAGAGTCCCAAACTTGATGTGAAACTGGGCAAAACAATAAAAACCAAACCAGCTCGGAGTAAGCCGGGCTCACGCACAATAGGTTGCGACCACAACAATTTAGTTTTGTTATGTAATATTTTACCAAAAATGCGCATATTTCATATACATAGGTTTATAGTTTCAAATGTACTGTTACCTGTATAAGTTAAATACATTTCAGTATTGTACTAACCTAAGGGTACAATCCTAATGAATTCTGGAATTGATATATTCGTTTATTTATTCTATAATGTAAGTGGGTACTTAGATTGTTAAACACTTTCGTCAGCGTAGTCTGATTACAAGAGGAGTCTTGTGTTTAGTGTGTAAGTTATTTTAGTAGAGTTGCAAACGAGCGTTCACTTCACCCGATTTTGAGTGCTCGTTGCAACCCACAAAGATCCACGTCCAACCTTAAACAAACTTAAATGGGTTGCTACTCCTGAGGCCTAAGGTGGCCTCGTCTGTAAGTGTAGCTGGCAACCGAAACATAACAAATAGAAATCTCTGCGGCTGATTATAGCACCTCATCGGTGGAACTATGTTCTAAATCTTAATCTTGCAGTCTTTAACTTGTAGATGGGCGATCGAGTGGGGCGGAGTTTGAAGCGCAGATCGTTCTAAATTTAAAACGCGCGCGGCCGCAGAGCGCCCTGACCTACTTGCGAGCGGGGCCGCGATGCGGCGCGCGCGCCGCCCGCCTGTGCGTGCATGTACGCAACGCGAGGTTGCCGCTGTGTGCGTAAACCGCTCGCCATTACGCGTTTCGCCAGATGCTCCGATGTTTGCAACATCTATTACCTATACTCAAATCTGAATAAACAGTCCCACAACATATTGCCAAAATATAGTCTTGAATTTTGCGAACCTAACAAATTAATATCCAAACAATTTACGAATTTGTTGTCAGTTAACGTTTGCCAGATTTCTGGCGAATTAAAATTCTACGTCTAGTAAATTAAATTTTAACGATTGTACTTCTAACTTGTTTTAAAAATGTACTAAAAGCGTTGCCATGTTGTATTAAACCCTAAATACATAAGTTGTTGATAAACAACATGAAAAACATCGGTAATATCGCGTTAAATATGAATAAATAACATTTACTTAGATGTGATCATCAGGATTATTGACATGGTCAGGGCAACGGAAACAAAGTTGCGGGTTTTAGAATAATCGTTACCGCATCAGCAATCATATTTGCGACTTTGCAGACATGATATAATTAATTTAATGACATCAGTGTTATTAACACGGTTTTATTGGCTTGACCTGTATATATTTGTCTATGTGTGTACAAATGCGATAGATTCTTTAAATTTTCACACGTATTAATGACAAAACAATAATTTTATGATGATGTAGTATTCCCACCGATGTTGTCTTGTGTAAATTTTCGTAGACGCATGGTATATATATAAATTCGAAATACAGTTACTTTTCATTTATACGTTTAAATATACAATTAAAATGTAATTTTATTTTCATGAAAGTATACGTAATATTCGGTTATTATTATTTTGCGTGGTAATGCGTCTGACAAGACAAACTCGTTACAGTATAAGAGTTGGCTTGGTTGAAGTGTCACGCTATTGCATGTAATGTCACTTTTTATTTTTGTAAACTATTATTATTATAGAATTTGGGACTTCATATTATTATGTAGTACTTATATGTATAACTAAGATGTGATACTAAGCTTCTATTCCACACAACTCAAATTTAGGTTATTTGTTTTTTTATTAATTTGACTTTGGAAAACTAACGATTAATCAATTTCCCTGCCAGTAATTGGTCACTGCCGCTCATGGACATCGGTAACTTCATATATAACTTAGTCCCACCTGGAATCTATGAACGATGACTATCTACTTCTAAGAACTGAGATGCTCGACTCAAGTGCGAGTCGGAATCTTTTTTAAATCTTTTAAAAACGAAATATTTTCCGGCTTCTCTTAATAAATAGAATATCAACTTGTAAGGGTTTCGGTTTCGAGTATTACCTTTTGATGTACAAATAGTTAAAATTGGTGGTACTTTGAAATCATTTTTAACATAACTCACCATAAAATTAACGATTTTTTTTAAATGTTGATTGATTATTAGTAACTCCTTAAAGGAAATCCAGTGTATACTTTCGGTCTCTTTATCATCGAAAATTTTAATGGCACTATAATATTGCGTTGTCATCATAACTACACGTAATTTCCAAGTTTCATAATTATAACACTTAGAAGTGCGTGAAATTCAGTTTTGTAGCGTGCGTGAAATTCCAGTACATAGGCAAAGATCGACACAATATAAACGTGTTTGAAAAAGGATTGAATGTTTTGTAGCTAGTGTTACCACAAACGTTGATTTACTCGTGAATTATATGGTCTAGAGCCAGTATATTCTACCCAAAATTATCAAAAACTAATGTTTTGTACAAACACTCAAGCAACACAATTGATTTGTCTGAATACAAAATATATTTCTATAATGAAACAGATAGTATTAGATTTTCTAAATTGTAAAGTTTTGGTATTCTTTATTCAAGAAGTTTAGATCGATTTCAATCCTAGTTATACACATAAATTCTCTGTTCCTGACAACTTACCTTTTGTACCATTGAGCTTTGTTAGTTCTTTTTTGAATTTTCATATTAGATGACGGTGTCATAACAGAATTTTTCCATCCGAATGAACTTTGACCGACCGAGGTTCAAATACGGCTTAAGGCGTGCTTGCTTACATTGTCAATAGGCAAGATACGTAAATGTACTTCTCTGTAGTGCCCAGCAGTGGGATAATGACGTAATTATTATAAAAATAATGATAATGGCTAAATTTGTATTTCAATTTTCACATCTGCCAATACTTGCCTAATAAACTGTATATCAATAGGGAATTTGAAAAACATTGCTTAATAAGCCTAATTATCTTCATTATAATTATATTTAGGCACAGTCCCTATGTATTTTTCATTATAGTAAGAAAAAAAATAAAAAACACAGACAACGTTTCACTTGTATACACTAGCAAGCATTAGTATTTGTAGGACTTGTACAATATTGCTAACTTAAAAAATGTACACTCATCTAATTTGATTATGAATATGAATAAGTAAATGTTTCATTTTTCAATTAATGTATACATTTTTTTAATTTATTATCATCTATTTTATTTGTATCTCCTTTTATAATTTCATGTGGGGAAATTAATCATATTTCGATATCGGATATTTGGAATTTTCCTACAATGGTTTTAAACGTTTGAATGTAGAGTCAAAATATACAAATCCATATCAATAAAGTATAATAATTAACATAAGAGTGCAAAGTTATTTTAGAAAAGAAAGGTTTAATAGTTTGACCAGGGGAGGTTCTTTTTACGTCTGGAAAACGCGGGACGAGTAAGGGCCGACGTAGTGGATATGTCGGGTTCCAATTGCCTAAAACCAGTGCGTGATGCTTGGCCGGGGAGGAACCATCATCACACCCATTTTTACCAAGAAGTAAGTGTAGTGATATGGTGGAAAGGTGTTATCGATTCACTTACATAGGCAACTATCATCGTTTTCAGAAGTAGCAACGCATCTATAGGTGGATTTGTTGTTTTACATCAAGATGCTTACACATGTCCAAGTGTGGTAGTGTCCATTTACGACCAGGAAGATCATGCCCGATACTCGCTTTTGTTACTTAAGTAAATAAAAATACAACTATGGTAAATGAAAGTCTGAATCAAACAAGCAATTGTTGTTGTTAGTTTTGGATGTAAATCTGATTTGTGTGTAGAGACTTCGTAAAAGTCGAAAAGGCCGCCACTAAGTGACAAAAGTCGATAAGAACTACACTTACGGTATAGGTAATTTGGGTAATTTGAATCTCTCCCTCGGTCGGTTAAACTTTTTTCTTTAATATTTTTTCTATGTTTAGTGTTTATTAGGAATTAGAACTATGTACATATATGTAGATAGGTCATACATATCAGAAACCTGCACGTGCATCGGAAATATTGTTTTGTAAAGCGATCTAAATGAAAATAATCGTCAAGTTTGAATGTTAAAGTTTTTGAAAGAATGTGTTGGAATTGTGAATTGAAATTCGTCCAGTTAATTATTGCCGACGGGTCTATCAATAATTATATAACTATCTCTGAATCTTGTGATCTGCACTCTCTACAAATATTTTAAATGTAAAAAATCCACAAAATGGTTACATTGATGTAGAAATTTGATAGTCCGTTCTACGTTACAAAAAATGTATACATATTTCATAGAGTGGATTGAGTCCAAAGTTTAAAAAATACGTTTTCATAAAAAAAATCTCGTTTTTAAATTGTTAACTGTTATTATGGATACAATTCACACGCTCATGTATATAAAGTGGGTATCCCTTGTACGTAACCACTATGTTTGTTTTATTTATACGGTTGGTTACTTAGAAGCGGCCATAGCCCCGCGGCCCGTGTACATCGTAAACAATCGACCAAGTTAAGCGACGTCGGGTATGGTCGAGATTGGTGACCTCTAGTGGGAAAATTTAGTGCTTCATAGAGCACGATGAGCATTTGTTCCCGGTTGTTATCGATAGATGGCAGTTGTTGAGCATTGTCAGAGTTACGGACTGTTTGAAATCACCCGGTTCACAGTTAATGAAATTTTTACCAATAAGCACTGGAGCAGCGTAGTGGAGGCTCTAGGCCTTTGATCTCTCCCTCCAGTTGCAAGAGAGATCAGTTGCGGGGTGTTTAGAAGGTTTATAATTATAACGAAAGTTAATATTTCTAATAATAATTAATTAAAGAAATAATTACAGATATTTGTGCATTTAGTGGATTTTTTTCATGACATAGTTATTGGTTGTACGGTCGCTTATTCTAATTGGAAATATTTTAGGTACGTTCAATATTTAGAGATTTTAAATAGATTTTTTATTTACTATTAATGTTCGGAATCATACTCCGTAGCGCATGTATGATAGCGTGGTAAGAACCTACGTCAGATGACACAATTCTCACAAATCGTTGGCTGACCCGAATAGGTGTTGCGAGAGACCCGACCCGCGCCGAGCCTTGTGTAATGCCAGCCACCGGCGGCACGATGGACTACCAATAATACTAGAGATGCCGCAAATAGTGATTTGGTCGAATACCGAATATTCGGCCACACTCTCGGCTAAAGCGCCGAATATTCGG
Source organism: Phocides pigmalion okeechobee (assembly GCA_018251015.1). Taxonomy (NCBI): domain Eukaryota; kingdom Metazoa; phylum Arthropoda; class Insecta; order Lepidoptera; family Hesperiidae; genus Phocides; species Phocides pigmalion. The sequence goes on along the minus strand of DWON01004414.1, from coordinate 7,107 downwards.
CGGCCGAATATTCACGTCCAATACGGAGTCCAATACTTTGTGCATTTTTTGTGTGGACAGAACATCAGACGCCGTGGATCGATATTTTTTTAACGTAAATCGTCACGACACGCATTACCTGTTCATTAGTGCGTCAAATTTAGTTTTAGTTGCCGTCCGTATATCTATTTGTTCGCTATAATCTCTACAAAACGACGAGTTTTCATTCATCAACTTTTACCGCTGATATATTTTTATTTTTAAACGCAGTCATGTACATTTTTATTGATAATATACATATTTTAAATTAAATATGCAATGTTTTGTTCGGCCGAACACCGAAAAATGACAGAAAATTTGTGACATCTCTAATAAATACTATCGTTCAATTCTCCACTAACGTTCCACTCGCGGCTCGCCCTGCTTCTTCTCCAATTGGACTTACGCAGTATGTTGCCAAATCTTCCGATTGGATAAGTCAATTGAAAAAGTGTTCTTCCCAATATAGTAAGGAAAATTGCATATAGATACGGCTCGACGTAAGGTGTCTAACATAGATAAAAATCCCAAATTAATGTTAATGGCTACTTTAATTTTTATGTTATCTTGTTGCATCAATTATAAATTACACATTTACTATGTATTTATTGATTAATTAGAGCCGTTTCTGTACAATGCTAGAAGAAAGAAACTTACAGACATGACATAATTAAATCATGACAGACAACTATTTTATAAATGTACAGATATTAAATACAATACTTTATATAATGTATAAATATTGTTGATTAGATTGGTTTACCCATATTACGTTATTGAAAACAGAAAAGAATCAGTATTCTCGTAAGGTAATGTAATATTAGTAGTAATGACTACATGCTCTTTCAAAACCATAAATGTTTACAAGATATTGAAGCCAGTTGCATTTTACCTATAGGTATCCTAGATTTCTACAGAGCTACCGCATATTTATGTTTAGTAATATATTCTATTGTTACAAAGGCTCTTTTTAGGCCTGGTCATTTTGGCCTTTATTTATTGTTATTATAGTGTAGCACGTTTTATATTTTTGGATTTTACACCTCGACGCAACTAGAGAGATGTTTGACCAATTTGAATATGTATTTTTGTTCGAAAACTAGTTTAATCACGATCTTTAGGTACGTTTAATTTAAATCTGTCCAGCAATTTGAAATTTATTAACTCTTTCTAAAATAGAGCAGAACAAACGTAACAACATTTTGAGTTTATTACGTATAGATTTAAAGTTTATAAACAGTGGACTCGCTTGGGTAATCATTGGTTTAGACGATGATCTCAAAAATTACATCGAGGTATTTTGTCCTTTTGTTAATTATACATTTATGTTTAATTTTGTACATAATCTCTATATCAGTGTATTCGATTGGACCCAATTAAATTACTGGCTGCCAGGACGTGCCTGCGTGAAACTATTTATGAGTTACGTAATTTGCCAATATACAATAGACCTTTATTTGACCGCCTACGCTGAAAGTAATTCATAGAAATATACTGGTGACATAAATACATATATTTATTATTGGTTCTGTTGCGTTACATTACATTGTTAAAATATTTTTCCGTCAAATTATCATATGTTGTTTAGGTGTACAAGTATTGCTGTCCTTATTGTTACTGTGCCCGTTTGTTGCTCATTTGTTTTATTTTCGTTTGTTTCTTTAATGCAAGTTTTAGTCTCACTATTGGCTATGCATTATCAAGCATCATTTTATAAGAATTGAGTAATGAACAAAAATAATTATAGCAAAAATTTTTAAAACAATTTATTTTAAATTAAGTACGGCGATATAGTTAATAGCGGGCATCTAAGTCTATATTTGGCGATTTAAGTCGCAGGTTAATACTAGTGTAAAATATTTTCTAACAAATGACGGCACGTAGCGTCTACAAGGGTTGTAGTTGCAAATCGGGTGTGCGCAGGCGACTGTGTCGTACCTTTCGACACAATCGGCCGTCGCCGCCGGTGGGGTGAGTGAGCTGCGCAAGCGCCATTTCATAAGACGCCTCGCTCGGGCTGTCGCAACGTACTACCCAAATGTGACATGAACACGTATCACATTACATTTCCACAAGTATGCGTGCCGAATTTACTACGTTGTCTCTCTATCTCGTAAGAGATTATAAAAAGCTTTAGAATATTTTACCTCTCTCCCACAAAATTGTATTTATTTATTCCCTTAATGTTCCTGTATTTCTCTTGTATTTAACTATTATATTACGACAATGATGTCGTACATAAATAATCTATTTTGCGTTGCACCTTTTTGCATTTTAAGATTGTTAAAGTTCTTAAACGGTACCTAATGAAAACAAAAATACTAATATTTTTAGTTTGCGTGTTCACTGCGGAGTATTGCGGATAGTCCGTGGATCAGCTGAGAAAGACAAACGGAGATTAATCGGGCCGCTGGTCGCAGTATGCACGCTACCTTACGTAATGCTTTGCTGTGAATATTAATATTTGATTTGATATATGTGCACACGAAAAATGTTGAAACAAGACTTGAACGATATGTTTTAAGTGTCGGTAAACAGACTGACGGGCCGCCTGATTGTATGGTCAATGTCGATTTTGAACACTGGCAATTCCAGAGGGGTGCCGACGTAAGAATCTTTTAATGTCGTGTTTTATATAGGTGCCTCAAATCTTAGCGTATTCTAAATACTTCCAAGGGAGTCGCAGAATGCATTTTGTGGCTTTACCTAAAATTCATTGCGGTTCAACGGTCAAACGGTTCAACTGCCAAATTGAAAACCGTCCAGAGTATAAGATTATGGCTCAATTTATATTACTCTTTAGTTAATAAAACCATATTGATAGAACCGATTTCCATAAACTGACGTTCGGCCGCATATACTGAACATGTTACAGAACCCTGAACCAAATAGGCATTATTGACGCTGTTATTTCTTATTTTGCTTACTGGTACGTACCTTATCTGCTCGTAATACTTATTACATTACTAACATACTACCTATTAAGCAAATCCGACTAACGGGTGTAATGAGAATGCTGTGTTTAACCTTTATCATAGCAATTCATTATAAGTTAGTTTAGGTTCGTGTTATTGTTTGTATTGATGTTGACTTCTAGATGGTCACGTGCGTATGGTCAATTTGGAGGTAGTCTATTAGGGCTATTAGGGCCGGGACAGGGGTCAAGAGGCAACGGCGCGGGCCGCGCGGGCGCCGCGCAGATGTTAGATCACAATAAAAACGCGCGCGCCACTCGACTATTTCGGCGCGCTGCCTTGACCCGAATCGAGTGTTTCGACAGAACGGCCTCGCACACCGGGCCTTTCTATTTTTTAGGTATTACCTGTCTTATTATTACGACAGTTCTAGGGGCGCCGCCATCTTGCAAGGATTTTGGTGCGCGGGCGCTTCAGCTCGGCCGTCGTACCGCGGAAACCGGTTTCGGTGCGTAAAATCTAGTAAACCGTGCTCGTCGGCGATCACGAGACCGTGTTATATTTTAGTGACGACAAATGTTCCGCTCAAATTAACATCGCTCATGATACCCGCTGATCTATGAATAAAAGATGCAAGTCTGAATGGAACGTAGGTAGGTCGAATGGGAATCTTGTCGAATTTTGATAGGCAGCTTCGACGCATGGGTGAGATCTTGACACAGTTCGATAGATGATCACGGGTGATGATTTATCTGTACGGTGCAACGGTGTTGTGTAACGATCGCGCCGTTCGCGCTGCTTGCGCTGCCGCCGTGCCGCTATCTGGGCGCGCGATCGGCTCCGTGCGGGCGGGCGGTCGGACGCGCTCGGCCGCCTCCGGAGCCGATCGTGTCGAGGGGCGAGGGGCGGCGGGGTACGCCGACAGCCTTGACCAAGTTTCACTGGCTCGTCGGTACAACGAGCGATCCCCACCTCTTCCCGTCCTTTCGGAACATACTATTTTTTATCTCGTTGACACGATTACTTCATTTGATGGCACCGGCGCGTGTGCCAAGGTCGAATCCTACCCCGATCACCCGAAAACGTTTCGAAATGCACGAAGGGTTCATGCGGAGCGCCGGTTATGCGAAGAAACTACAACGGTTTCCGTTTCCCCGTACTCACGACCAAGGTCGACCTTGACCCATCTCCGGCAAGTGGGCCACCGCTACAAATAGCATTAGAATGCGAGATGAACTCACACGTATGTGTCTATTTCTGCACACCGGCTGTTTGTCACGGAGACATATGTTTTTGATTTGTAAAAATGACCTTGACCTTGATCTAGTTCAGTAGTGTAATAAACGGCTGACCTCGTTTACCGCATTATCGGCTACTATCGCGTGCTCATTATAATAACATTAGATGATTAAATGCATTGGAAGCGTTCTTGAATCCTATTTTAATATTATTGATTTAAAGATCCCAAGCGATTGTTTAAATATGAAGATTATCTTGTGGTATTCAGTAATATTTATAAAATCGCGTTAGCGTTTAATTTCACTTAATTATATACCAGATCACATTTAAAATGTAACTACGATATGATAATCATATAATATCTGACATGCATAGCTGGCAGTCTTGACAAAATCATGATTACTGGTTTGCTAAGCCTGTGGACTATACTTAAAGGTAATCTTGTAAAAGGATTATTTAAAAAACAACAATAACAAGAATGAAATAAAGTTTTTTGTACCTGTGATTTTCTTTATGCAATAAAACGACTATAAATTAAAAAAGCTACGACAATGACAAGGACAAAACCCGTTTTTGTTATTGTAATGTTCTTCATGCAACATTTTTTACCGTTTGTTGCCTGGGAAACCTAGGAATTCGAAATGACGGTGATTTAAAAGTCGGGTTGTGCATTACTACCGACGGCCGGAGCTTTGCCCCACGCTCGCACATATTATCCGTTAGAGGTCATATTATGCAACCTGTTATGAAGCGCGTATTACCATTACGGCACAATAGGTGTAATAGGAGCGAAACCGTTGACCCGAAAGCGAGCTGGAGATATCGCCAATAAACGTATGGATATACGCACACCTATAGACGACGTATCACTACGCGGAAACCGTATGACGGTTTCTTTTCGCCCACATAAATACCTTTTTTAGGTTTCCACCGGCCGTGCTAGGTACCACTGATAATTTCTATTGTTCCCACTTGCCCGCCTATGTATCATACAAAGAACTACACACACATACGACGCAGCGGCCATGTTTTTAAATTCGCGCTCATTTAACACGTGAAAAGCCGCTACGCTGCCTTATATTAAAAACTTTGTAATTGGGGAAGCGAATAGGATATAGTACGTAATGAAAAAGTTACAATAAGAAATGAATAGACAAGTATAGTGTAGTTATAAGTAAATAATTGTTGGCTTCACGACAAAAACCACTGCACGGTACCATGATCACATTATTGCTTAACATAATCGCTTCCGATACATTATTGAACGCATTCAAAATAATATACTCGCAATAATATACAGGTAATACTTTTGTATGCCACGTTGTACCGAGTGGTATACCCGCCACCTATTTTTACATAGATTTGTTATTTCCCTATACACAATAGATATTTGGTCGAGTAACTTACGCTGTTTTGGTTTACTCCTTAAAGTTTCCTTGTTAAAGATGCCGTCAAACTGAAAAGAGTATTCAGTAGCTTATGCATTTTTGAATTGCTAGGAAAATCACCTTTCTATTAACTACCATAGTAACATTATATCCATTATATAGTGTACAAATATGACTGAAATGTTGTTTCTCCAATATCAGAATATATACCAGTTAGGCACTAGTAAAATTTAAAGTGTGACATCCATATTTGGTACATTTTGTGAATTTTTTTAAATTTGAACCTGTTGTCACTATTTACAGTAACCTATTGTCCTTTTGACGCTGATGCTTGAAATTATTTATCCAAAAATTGTGGCAAATTCAAACATTGTCCAATATTTCTACTTGTGGCTATATAGACGATAGATTAAAATCATCTGAAATGAACCGTTATCTGCAAATAGTTTTTAGATTCTTAAAATTACGAACTTCATATTATTATTAAGTGCAATTCCATAGACAAATGTTTTTATTTTTTTCTACCATAGATAAAAAATCAAATATTATTTATATTTTTCGAACCATATTTACTCAAAGAATACCAGTTTCCTTTTTCAAAGATTGTGTCAACTTACTCCGGCATTATCAGATTATGATTGCGTTTTTTTACAACCTGCAACAGTTATCAAAGTCGCTTTTTCGTGTCTGTCTGATGTAATTACCCAAATAACATTAAATTCGTTGAGCTATACGAATTTGGTTGCGAACAGGTGTCAAGATTGGGTCTTTATACACTTATTTGGTTAAGTATAGACATCTTATTGTACCAGTGTAGGGTATCAAAATTACAGTAGTTTTTGGAGTTTAAAGGTGGGAGAACTTGACCGGGAAGGTACCACCGCCGCATTTCTAATCACCATAAAGCATTTCTTGTGTTTCGGTTGGACAGAGGGCGGCTGCCGGCTACACATGGAAGCGAGACGTAGCTTAGTCTTCAGGAGAAGCATCTACGTTAGAGCTCAGATATGATTTAGGTTGTGCCTGTAGTTGTACGTGGATGTCTATGGGCTACGACTAATTAACATCAGGTGGTTTGCATGCTCGTTTGCTACTCTTCTCACATAATTAAAGAGCACAAATTATAGAAGTTCCCTTTTTCTCGCATTTACAAATAACCGATTTAATGCGTTTTGTTAAAAATAAAAAATAAAAGAATCGTTTCACTTCTGAATAGCATTATTTTGACATGGGAAATCAGTATTATAAAAATAAGTTTCCCACCATGGGGAAGATTTTTATCAAATACTGTTAAATGGCGTTGTAGACAATAGCCAGAGATGGTTTTTTTTATATAATTACGAAAAGCACTGAGTGTATTGAGTCCACGAAGATAGTACAGCGTTTTGTTTAAATTTCTCACTAAGACGTGACGAAGAATGGTAATACGAGGGTGCGTTTTTAAGTTCGCGGAATGAGGGAGAAGGAGGAAAGATAGAATGTCAAAATTATTTTTCTTTTTCTACATATTCTCCTGCAAGATGAATACATTTTTCAGATCGGTGTAT
>DWON01004413.1:0-16286 GCA_018251015.1 Phocides pigmalion okeechobee | reverse complement strand
GGTGTGCAACGTCAATAGCCTAGCGCGCACTTATTATATAATACTAGAATTAGGCATAATAAAAACAGATAATTTAATTAATATTGAAATAGTAATAATAATAGTAATTAAAATATTAAAGTCTAATAAAATTGATTAACATACATAACAGAAATTAAAGTCATATAAGTTTATTCAATGTCATATTTTTGTATTTGTTTATGTCATAAAACCAATGTTTTAAGTTATGGTTGTCATTAGCAAACATTACGTGTTTGTTGTAATGTGACTTAAGGCTATTTCAAGCTGAATATTCAGTTATTGATGTGATAAGTTTACAATGCATTATAATGCATTGTAAACTTATCACATCTCACTAGGATTCTCCGAGTCATAGTTGCAATAAGGTCAAGCACATCCAAATACAAAGACTTTGAACAGAAATGTAATTTCACAAAAAGAAAATGGCAACACCAGTATTTACTAACAGAGTAAATCTTAGAAATCCAGCAAGAGAATGTATCTAGAATAATGAGCATATTTGGACAATTGTTATCTTGCAGTGGTTTAATTAATAAGTTTATGTATTTTTGTATTTCTCAAGCAAACACACTTGCATGTGTTGTGTGCTGACTGTCAATACCAAATTCAAGTTTATTAATAACTGCTAAATACTTACACAGTTGTTATTCCTCTGATATTGTTTACAAATATCATATTTGGATGATAAATTGAATAATCAGTGGCTTAACAAATAGGTTAGGCATCTGTAAAACAATTATACAAAATGTGGTGATATTAACAAAACTCTTAACACATTCCCTGCGGCGTTCAACACTGCCGTGTATTATTAGGCACAATGTACTTGCAGCTTGTACACACTTGTTGTGTACTTACAAATCTGTATTAATTACTGGGAAACACAAGTGCCATGTTTACATTAGCACTAAGAGTGCGAGTGGACATCATGCCTGTGTATTCATAGATAGGTCTACATGGATGTTAAAAAATACAATATTTCAGTCAATTGTGTGCTCATCTTAATTCTAAAGAATACAGCTCCGGTTTAGGGCCGCATCCCAGAATGCCTACTCGAAGTAATATACGAGCCCACACAAGTGTTAATTATCAAATAAGAAAATAAATTCCTTATTTAATATGTATCTGTTATAAATGAAAAAAGTAAAATCAACAACATTGATTTCAGAACTGCCTCCCTGATCATTGGACTTTCTTGATATATTGAGGGGAGTTCAAAAAATAACAATTACAAAACTTTCTTAACTTCTTAACAATGTTAATCAATTGCTTACAGTTTTGGAAAGAACATGATACACTTTCATGAGCTGTTCCTCATTTGGTTTGCCTTCTCGATTTGCTTCTGATGCAGCATTAGATGGTGAAGGTGCAGTCGGACCAGTGCAGTATGCAATTGCATCCCTTTCAAAGTCCGACAGACATGTCGGCTCCACATCCTGGAATATATAAAGTTTTTAATCAGTATTGTCTTTTGTATAAGGGCACATGGGGCTTGTCCACAATCACATGGGTGCCAAAATATTTGCTTACAGAAAAGGCTGTATTTTTTTTCTATTTTTTAAATGTCAAAAAAAAAAACGAAATTCTTAGTACATACATATGTTAAGGGATCTTTCACCAAATTGATTTTTTAATTGGATTGATTTGGATTACAATATTTAATTATTACTTTCCAAGGGGGTCAACATTCTTCTGTACCAAGAGTCCTGCCATTTGGTACTATGGTGTTTCAACATATGCAATCGCTAATAATTTAATTTTTTTTTTATGATAACACAATAATATAGGAATTGGAATTCATTTAACAAAAACAGTATAAATCATAAAATAATCACCTCCTTGCATTCGGAAAAATCAACATCATTCATACTAATTGATGATATATCATTAAACTTATGTAGATCCACATCTTCTATATAATCATCACTAGTGATACCTAAGGATTTAATTTCTATAACTTCGCTATTTAAATTACAGTTATTAGCTATGTTATCATAAGTATCTGTTCTTGCATCTACATTGTCTATGATGCATCGTTTCGTGTCTCGTGCGTTTGGAATACGATACTGGTTAGCCAGCGTGACTTCGTTCATGGAAGCATCGTCGATATTGCCCTCTACCAAACATCTAGGTAGAGGCTGGCAACTAGATATACGTCGGCGATGTAAAAACTGAAAGTAAAACAACGTTTAAAATTCGCAATTTCCGAACATCTCTAATTACTTGGAGGTCAAGGGTAACACGCTGCAAGGAAAAAATGCGAGTCTTGACAAAACTTACATAATATTTTTAGTTAATACATATCTCAAAATAAAGTTAAAGGCATGACCTATTACAATTGTATAAAATATAAGGCAAATAATACCAACATCTTCCAAAAATTGTGTCCGGACGGGAATCTTTCGGGTTATGCGATTGGAATGACTTTTTGTTGAAACAATCCCATTTATAGGAAGAATTTTAGGCGAGAATGTGCGTAAGCAAATCGCCATTTTCACATTGAAACTGCGTGATTCTTGAAATTCAATAAATAGGTGAAAATTCGAAATATGTCGCAAAAAGAAAATACATGTCGGTCACACATGACATTGACAATTTGACACTTGCATTGCGTAATTGCATTTGCGTTCAGAATCATATCCACATTTTAATAAGTTTACTCAAAAACTATTAAAACCATAAAAATAATTTGAATACAATCTTAAACGACAGATCAAAGATTTCCATTTTTTATTTTGAATTATGTTTTTGATTTTGTATAGTGACAAACAATGTAGGAAAGCGATAAGTTCGGTATTTAATTTTTTTATTGTCTATGACCTGTGTTCTATTCATGAACATAAAGCCTGTGGATTGGTAATTTAAATATCAGAGATGCATTATGTGGTATGTATGTCTACCTTAGTCCTTATAAGCAGTAATGCAAGATTATTGGATTATTGGCCAGGAGGAACTTCTATTGTATATATATTATCGAAAGTTTTCAAGGCCACCATAGGCTTGTTTGTTATTTTACACATTCATATCGGGTTGGGTCCAAAACTTTCGTATATCTACGGTCCATACTCAAGATTGAGTAGATTTAAAATTGACAAAGTGTGACTGTCTCATCTGTCAATGTCAATGCGTTGTCAGGTGCAATTTATTTACTCTTTGATTAGGAAGGTTCAGACTTTCAGTAAGTGAGTGAGATTCGAAGTGAGTGAAATCGTGTCGAATTTTGTAAAAAAATAGGAATAGTATAGTATTTCACATTCAAGTAAAAGTGATTCACAAATAAATCTAGTAAACGATTAAATAGCCGGAATATGCAACGAGCATTTTTTAGGCTGTACGGTGTCGTCGTTCCCTATGTGAATCCTGTGCGTATATATTTGTTGTTTTATTTATTAATTAATTAGTCAGCCAAAAGCTTCTACGCACTTCTGTTGCGGCAGTTATCTTGTTTCTTATGCAATCGTTAGGATATATCGATGTTTTTTTTTTATTTCAGTCTTTACCGTGCATATCGATTCGCCTGAAACATGATGGTAAGAGCGACCTCAATGAGCATAGAGCGAAGGTCATGGGTCGAGGACTGCCGGAAAAAAAGCCACTCCCGGGCGTCAAGAGTATCATCCTAGTTGCATCCGGTAAAGGTGGTGTTGGGAAGACCACAACAGCTGGTAAATGTTTATTTTAACAAATACTACACTTTTATTTGAGAGTACTAGTGAGTTGTGATTTTGACTCCTTGTGTCGTACGACTAATTACAAAGTGGGTAATTTTTGTTGTGATCATCTGGAAAATGTCTATCATATTATTGTTCCATTTATGATTAAACACTCACATTTTTTATATGCAATAATAAACAAAACCAATTTCTTATGAGGTAAGGAATTAAAGGTATACTTGCAGGTTAAGAAACCTAAGAAATTTAGAAAAGAAGGTCAAATCTTATAGAATGTGTTATTATAAATTTTAAAAATTTAATCCTTCCTAGGCACAACCTTGACAGGTCACTGTAATAAGGATCATATATCGTAATATATATATTTTATTGCAATAATTATTTTCTCTGAATGATCAACTTTGATTTTTGTATAACAATTAATATTATATTAATTTAATTTAATCTGACTCAATCTTGTTTTAATGTCATTAATTGTTACAAAAATGGTAACAGAACAATCAAAAATGAAAATTTTTGATTGTTCTGTTAATATTTCTGTTATTGTATATTATTATGCCATCTTTATGTACTTAAATAATTAGTGTAATTAGTGTATAATAGTACTAATTATTTCAATAAATAAATAAATTATTATTATCAAAATCACACCACTAACATTAATTATTTTAATCGAGTTTCACTGAATGTATATATATTTTTTGGAACTGCAATTTCATTAATTTGTTTTGTAATTAGTTTCTTATTAACCCACAGTTTTGGCAATACAATAGAAGAATAGCCATCTGCTGAAAAGGATATAAATAATTTCGGTTATTTGCTCATTTCAAAAATTACAGATGGACATAAAAGGTGTACATAATTTAAAGTTCATTAAAAAAAGTTGTTTACTCTTAAAGAAATACAAACAATACTTTTTCATTTCAATAAAATTTTAAGTACAATGATACTTATTTTCAGTGAATCTTGCATGTGCAATGAAAGTGATAGAGCCTGACAAAGAGATAGGGCTACTAGATGCAGATGTTTTTGGACCTTCAGTGCCTCTCATGATGAACATCAGTGGAGAACCAATGCTCAACGATGATCATCTTATTGAACCTCTGCTAAACTATGGAGTCAAATGGTAATAGAACCATTTCATTATAACTTTTTAAGTATGTAATAATATTAATAAAATATATTTATTTTCCCATAATAGTGTAACTCATTTGCTCATTAATTTATAATTTTTTATAGACACACATATAGTTGAAAGTATAATTGCAAATTAAACATTTCTATGAAACTTACAAGACTGCTGTGTAATGCACGGAGCAACGCGCTTGCTGGTCGTATTTTTGTGTTGTATGGACAAATTTGTATGCATTACAGATGAACAAAAATGTTGTTTACATCAGTGCTATAAGACTGGGGGCGGAAATTACGTCTGCGTATTTGTAGATAATAGACAAATTCTAAAAATTGCAATATTTCAGTGAATTGTCTGCGCATCTTCAGTCTAGAGCTCTAGTTTAGTGAGCCTCCCGTGACACTGACCTGATGTAATATTCGAATGCCACAAGTGTTAAAGCAGTGCAACTGGTAGGGTAATAAATAAATATTATAAGAATTATCCTTATGATGCTGAAATATTTTGAAGGACCTTAAAATTTTACAAACTCGTAATTTAATGTTGTTTCATATAAATCCATTTGTAAATTTTAGATCCATTAGATAAAATATTTGCCAAACTAAAACAGACAATAGTGTACAGGCTTATTTGGTTCTTGTTAGTGAAAAAAAAATACTATAAAATGTAAAATGATTAAATGTATTTCCCTAGTATGTCGATGGGTCTCCTAGTGTCGGGCGAGAACGCGGTGGTGTGGCGCGGGCTGATGGTGATGCAGGCGCTGGAGCGACTGACGCGGCACGTCGCGTGGGGCCCACTGGACTGCCTCGTGGTTGACACGCCCCCCGGCACCGGTGACACACATCTGTCTCTTGCACAGAACTTACCTATTGATGGTACTTTTTTTTATAATATTAATAAACGGCTTTAAAACTAGGTTGACCAGCGACCAGAAGACGACTGGAAATATTTTCAGGTAGTGGAAATTTAACCAAATGATTAGCATCAATTAGAGGAGCCAGCAGTATACTTCTAATGGCTAATGCATAGAGCCATGAATTTAAAACCTTTAGTTTTCTTATCTCTAGATGACTGCTGTAATACATTTTTTCTTTTTAGGCATTAGATTAGGCATACAATCTTTTATTTAGGCATTTGCATCCTTAAAACCAACTGTAAATGCAAATCTTGTGATTATTATCCATAGTAGTTTCATACTTTGTGGATTCCTGTCCAGTTTAAAATTGGATACATTATGAGATGACATTAAGACACCAATAACCAGTTATAGCCTATTAGGTAGATATGTATTTGCTAAGTTAATTACATTAATAAATATATGTAGTTTTATTAGACATGATTTTGTAAAATTGCATAATCGTGTAACTCTTTAGTACGGTATTGTGATAAGTTTCAACAACATGAATTATTGTATTGCTTTCAGGAGCCTTAGTAGTTACTACTCCACAATCAGCAGCACTGCAGGTCACTAAACGTGGGGTGAATATGTTTGAGAAACTAAAGGTTCCTATCATCGGCATGGTCGAAAACATGTCACACGCGATATGTCATAAATGCGGCACGAAAAACTTTGTATTTGGAAACGAAACGAAAAAAACTGCAGATGAAATGGGTCTTGAGATAATAGAGAACTTTGAAGTTGACTCAAACATGTCCGAATGTATCAATAGTGGCAAGCCAGCGATTTACGCTCTCCCAGACAGTACACACGCAGAAAAATATAGACAATTAGCTAATAAGGTGTTCAAGTATATAGCTGATAAGGATAAGGAACAAGCAAAGGCTACTAAGCAATAGGGGTGGCATATAAAAATTTTTACAAAATTGTTGTTGTATTGTTTATTTTAAAATATTTTACAAATAAATCTGTTATATATAAAAAATGTTGTCTGACTTACACAATAACATAGAACAATTATTATGGCAAACAGCAAGGCTGTCCCTGTCGCGAGCGCAATACTTATACCATAGACAGTTAAAATAAAACATTTTAATTATTATTGAAATTTATTGAGGACAAACGGATTATCATTTGGAAAAAAATAACTACATTTCCTATTACCAAGCATTGAAAATAAATAAAAAAATACTACAAAAATATTTGTCTTTTTAAATACAAATAGTACAAACAAATTTATATTTTATATTGAAAACATAAGGAGTTCAAACATGAATTACTTAACACCATAACCAGTGAAGTCCTTTGGGCTTCCTGGCACTACACTTCCACTGTCACAAAATTCACGTCTGTTATAAAGGTATGATTCTCACATCCCATGTTCAGTCGATAAGTACAAAATGTTATATTTATTTACATACAAATCACAACAGGTAGAAAAATTCGGAATGAAACATGTGCACAACACTAAAAAAGGTCGATTCAACTTCAGTCCGAGTACAACATTCTTACAAGTAAAAATATAATTACTTCCACATCAATATTTATTATAGGATGACGTGTATATTCTAAAACAAGTCGACGCCGATGTTGTGTTCGAAACAGTTAAAATATTGGAATGGTAATGAAAATTTTACATTAATTTTAACAGATTTAGTCATGCAAATATAAGTTTCAGCTGTTTAACAAATGTGGGTATTATTAAAGGGAATAATAGTCTTAGAGGACAGATAGACAACACACGACATACATAAATACGACCTAAGCCACAATACGCAAAGGAATTTATTTCCCACAACAGCATTTACTGAATTCTGAGAGCTTATATGATGTGATCACAGTATCTTCGTAGCAACAAAAAATCTGTGGTTCTGATATATTCAATACATATTTCATATGGAAATCATAGCAGTCTCTTAAAGATTAACAATGTTTCAGTATATATAATGTGTTGTCAATTTATTACGGTGCAAAGGTCAAGATAATAATAAATATATTTGACGAGTCTGCAACATCCTATTGTTAATTTAAATTATGTAATATGTTCAGTAATTCACGATATTTACTATTACAATTGATAAAAACTTATAAATGAATTGACGAGATATAATAATCTACTTTATACTAATTCATATATAGCAAAAAATGATTAGAGGTCATGAAACATTGTTTGTTATATAATCGTTGTCGCTACATTCTAGGAACGCAGTGTAAAAAATTTAATCAATCGCATTTTAGCATCACAACAAAGATTTTTCAAAATAAAAACATATAATCCCAACAAATAGCTGATCAACGTGACATAACTTTGTTGTCTGACTAACGTGTATTTTTGAACTTACAGCACTTATCCATGAGCGACGGTATGTCACGTGTTTTAAAAACCCGCACACCAAGGATGAATAAAGCCAATGTTTTGTAAAGTAAGAGGTCATTCAAGTACTAAGCACCAAAGAGGTTGGGTGTGTTTGGCATCTTTGCTGCGTTATTTTTGATGACGTGGAGACTTGGAGGCCTAGATGGTGGTTACATCAGCAGTTTTATTTGAAACAACAATAAAAAAACCTTAATAAAATGAAAACATATATTATACCAATTACGTGAGGTTTTTAGGGTCTCTTTTAAAAGGGAAAAGGTTTTTTTACTTCCTTTGACACAGGTTAAAAATAACTCAAATCCTGCTGACGTAATACGTAAATGACCCCTAAATAATGAACCAATCTTTTCTAAGTCACAATAGAACATTCACCCACGAGTTTACTGTTTCGAGACTAACGCCTATTGTAAGCTTCTCAGGCGAGCGGCTTTATGGCTTTTACAGACTACGTTTTTACAATAAGCACACGATACAAACGCCACCCCTTACCTACGAACGGCTACCGTCTGCATCGCGTCTTACGCAAAGGAAATTTAAAGTCATCGTGTAAAAGGCCTTAGCGTGGAGTCGTTCCAGCGTCGGTACTCGCACATTATATACACAAACACTGATTGTTCCTCGGGAGTGTCGTACTCGTCGCACCATGTATACCTTAGCTAGTAATAATATCAAGAGTCCGGGCACTGCGGAGCGGCCCGCCACTACCACTTCTTCTTGTGCTCGTCCATGCTGACGCCGCCGGGGCCCAGGTACACGATCATCAGCAGACCACCGATAACCGATAGAGTCTGCCAACAAAGATTTAAAAAGTTCACTTTAATCAGTCCAAAAAAAAAGTAATAATTGGAAACATTTTCGCAACATACAATACAATATATACAAGCAATTTACAAAATAAATCCAATAGTCATTAATCAAATTCCTTCCAGATATTTAGTAATGTTATCGTTAAATCACTTATTTCCAGGCTATCAATGGAAAAAATAAACAGTGTGTACAGACACACAGTACATAATATATTTATTACATAAATATTGGTAAACATTTTGAAACAGCCACATTATATTGCCAGTAATATACTAGTAATCATGTAGACAACACAGAATAACCGACAGTATAAAAAAAATGACTCATAAGGGATATGTTAATTACCTTAAGAAGCCTGCCTCATTACAAAAAAGAGACAATGACCAGATCCGACCTACTGAACCAGTGATATCATCATATTCAAAAGTCACCACCATCAATAAGATAATTAACATTTATATAACACTAAATCTGACATTTCGTCAATATACACACTTTTATACGGACAAACCAGTTTTAACCAGTTTTCGCAAGTAATAGTTTTTATTTTACATAAAAATGTAAACTGGTTTGACGCAAAATTTGGAATCTACAAAACGTGCACGTGACGCAAAATGAACACTGTGCAAAATGAGCATTTGTTAATATGACCACTTCACAGGAAAAATGAGCATCTACTGTAATTCTTTAGCGAAACGTTATTTTAAAAAGAATCCTTAATAAGGTCCTCTAGGCTAAGGCTCCGCTCCAAAAGAAAGAAGAATTACTTTAAGGTCGATTAACGTCGATTAACGCTTTCCCTGCGGCTACAACACTGCTGTGTAATGCGCGACGCAACGCACTTGCGGCTCCTACACACCTGTGTTGTAGTGACAAATCTGTATGGATTTCGGGCGAAGAAAAGTTCTGTTTTTACGTTGGCGCTACAAGACTAGGGGTGGACTTTACGTCTTTCTATTCGTAAATTACACACAGATGATAAAAAATACAATATTTTAGTAAATTGTAGGCGTATCGTCCAGTCAAGTCAAATAAGCTCCAGTTTAGTGCCGCCTATCACAATACTGCCCCTTTCTAATATGTATGTGCGCGCCGGAGTCAAAGTATTAAGAGAGTGGCAGTTGTGTTTCTCAGGTTGAACTGTTACTCTACCACCTGGTAAATATAGGATATTTATCACTCACCTGGAAGAAGTCGTATTTGAGGAAATCTCTGAGCGGCTTGTACGAAGGGACGGCCCACCACGCGTTGTGGTACAGGTTGAGCACCGAGAGCACCAACACCAGCATGAGCGCGGACAGCTTCGTGCGGTAGCCTACTGTGACCAGGATCATCAGGATACTGCCCAGCAGGTCTTGGACTATCTGTGTATACCAAAACAAATAAATATATCTAAATATTATAAAACAAAGTCTCCCGTCGCCTCTGCCATGTCGTGTCAATGTCATGTTATCATGTCTGTTTATGATAAACTTTAAAAGTACTGGACGGATTTTCTTACAGTTTTCGACAACAGGTAGCGTCATTCCTGAGGAAGGTTTTGCTGCATAATATTATTTTTATTTTATTATATTAAATAGGATGAAAAGTTTAATAGTTAAATTCAATATAGTAATTCTGGCGTCGCGTCGTTCGAAATAGATGTTTCTAATTGTACGTTTTTGCAACTAGGTAATGACTGGATGCATGTATAAAAGATAAATAAATTTAAGTAAATATAAATATGATAGCGGATCGTTGCAAAGTAATTTTAACAACAACTTAATATTATGTTTATTACTTAAATTAATACCATGTTAAGAACATTGATTAAGTCTTAGTGACATCGCAAACGCATATTAATTGCGCATGAATAATGTATGACCCATAGACATAAAATTAATTTAAACATTTCACTACAAATCATTTTTGATGAATGGCTACACAATTAACAATTTACAGCTTCTTCGATTATTGCGATCTTAATTTTTTTGAAATTCAACAACTGTTTTCGATATAATAAAATCGTCTAAACGCAATGAAGAGTTTTCCTGCACTATTACGAAGTAACATTTTAGAAAAAGTCGGAAACTGATGAAAAAGTTAGCAAATAACTTGGATGCAATTAAAGTGGAACAATACACGAGCAGCATCAGTCGAAAGTAACCGTTTGAAGTAGGTTCAATGATGAACTACAATATTTCAATATAATATATATTTTAACATTATCGCGAAGAAGTATTTTGGATTATCTAAAACAGATTTCTATTAAATGTTGGTCCTTCGAGCCGGACAAGCGCTTATCATTATTTTTAATCATATAACCGCGAACTCAGTTAACAGCGTGTAACCGCTGTATGCAGAAGGCACAGAACCGGTCAGAGTGGCGGCACGTGGGGGAGGCCTATGTCCAGCAGTGCACGCGTAAAGGCTGATGGATGATCCATATAACAAGTAACATAAAATTTAATGTTATGCAAAACAGATTTGTGTTCATTTTGATCCTACGCGCTAAATTCAGTACAAATTAATATTTGAACTTCTAAAACGAATTACATAAAACTCACCTGCAGGAACGAAACTTCGAATCTGAGCAACGTGATGAACATGAAAGCGAGGAGGATCCTTCCCGCCAGTTGCAAGTAAGTCTTGGGTTTGTTCTCTCCCAACGAGGGCACGCCCGCGAACAGGCTGCGGCCTTCAGCGCGAGCTTCCGCAACCACCAGGAGGAGGGCTCCGATTAGCGCCAAGTTGCGGAGGAGGAACTGCATATCCCATAGTATGCTGTAGGCGAATGTCTGCAACCAAACATTTGAAAGTAAATATTACCAATACATTTCAATATTCTTACATTATATATTATTTCGTTATATTTACACACGAGCTTTTCCCGCGACTTCCCTCACATGTTACATAAAGTGACATAACTTCTTTATTTGTTAACCGATTTAAAAGAAAAATATACTAAATGTACTAAATCAAATAAGCTGTTTCTAAGATTAGCGTGCACAAACAGATAGATATACAGACATAAAGACAAAATTTACACATTATTTTGGGTTCTATAGCGTATATAAAGACACCCCATTATGAATTTTTAAATATATTTGCCAAGTACAGACAGCGATCAGTTACCGTATTATTATATGTATGTACAGATAACGATACACGAATAACGATTTTTTTATTTTTGATTTAAAATAGTTTAAGCCGTGACCGAGAGTCATGCGACGGGTTCGGAATATCGGCAATTAAAAATCGTTAACCCTTTCGATGCGGCGCTCATATATTACATTGTGTTAGCGTCGCAGGAAGCGATGATGTTGACCAGAGTACATTTAAATTGTTGAATATATGATCAACGCGTTCAAAGTGTTAATTATAAACAACTAAATTTTAAACGTGGTAGAGCCGTTGGAGCTCGCCCGGGGCGGCGCCACCGCCATCCTCATAACCCGCCGTAAAGCAACATGTTCTTCATGTATTATGTTTCGGTTGGGGAAGAGTGGTTAATACACATTATTACCGAATACACATTATTGAAGACGATCATCTTAGAGGGGGAACACATCCGCGTCCATCCTTAAATGGAACTCCTGTTCTATTTGAGATTGGACGTGGTTGTCCATAGGCTGCAGTGACCACTTAACATCAGGTGGCCGGCATGCCCGTTTCTTAATCTTTCATAATAAATAAAAATCTATGTGGCGGTGTTTCGTACGAACCAAATGAGCTGAATTTTCGTCAGAAATCCCAAGCTATGGCCATGCGTGGATTTTATTTTTGGATCTGTTTGTTCGACAATAATACTGGACGATCTGTCTAAATTATTTAGATTTTTTTGAATTTTGAAACGATGAGACAAAAACACATTGTCTATCATTCATTTAAACATCGTTTTTGACACGCATACGAAAACATTACAGAATAAAAACATCAAAGCGTAGATATAAATTTATAAATTGTCGTAATTCACGGTTTCGTAACAACTTCTAGAAAGTATTATGTGATGAAAATACACGGTGTCACGTATGTTCACGTACCTTTCCATTACTCTTTACAATTATGAAATTTTTTGTGTGAAATATCTGTAGGCGCGCCTTGGCAGTAAGACAGACTCGAATGACATGAAGGTAAACGGCATGACGCTCTGTTATGCTCGCCACAAATTTTTACCCCTTATTTGTTTCTCTTGTAATTATATTCAGTGTATACCACAGAAAATTACATCAATTTTATTAATTAACCTCCATGATTTATATATACATATTTCCTGTTGTCTCGAGCCAGCTGCATAAAAATGTGAACCTAAGTACAAATATAGTGCTCGAATCATTTTGATGTAATTTTGGCAATGTTTCTCGAAAGGTTTTTTTATTTCTTCGAAACTTATTCAAATAAGTGATATACTATTGACCGTATATGTATTACATACCTAATTTATGATTATTACGGTCCTTAACACTTTCGCTGCGTCGTACAACACTGGTGTGTATTACTTAGCGCAGCGCGCTTGCGGCTTGTGCACCAGCTACGGTGTTGTACGTACAAATCTGTTTGGATTACGGGCGAAATAAGTCCGTTATTTACGTTGGCGCTACAAGACTGGGGACGAAATTTCCGCCTGTATATTCGTAGATTGTATACATATGCTAAAAAATACAATATTTCACTGAATTGTCAGTGCATCTTCAGTCTAGATAATGCAGCTCTAGTTTAGTTCCGCCTCCCGCAACGCGGACCCATATATAATGTAATATATGAATGCTGCAGTGACAGTGTAAAATGTAATACAAATCTAACCACAAACGCAGACCACAAAACAATGCCGCAGTCGAAGCATTGCTTACGACAAAAACGTAACAAAAATGCATTGGCAATGTTTCTGTCTGGGGACAGTACATCAGATACACACAATAACACTTTCTTATTGCAGACTACGCAAGGTTTTTTCCACTTTTTATTATGTCTACAAAGCCAGACTCGATCTGCGTTGTCGACGGTAAGGCGTGAGTCATCTCGATTTCGCTTTTTGACTATTTTTAGCATGAGATTTATTTCCATGAAACGACATAGTAGCCTATTTAAAGTTGCTGCGTGATATGAAATGCAATCAAAAGTATTTACGACTTATTATTGTGACGTGTCGCGACACTGTTTACCAAGGTATTATTTATACAATTCTATAAACACGTGCTAGACGGAAAATGTTCAAAAGTTTGCATCAATCATTGTGACTGATATTTACAGTCGGCGTTATAAATTGATCCCTTAGATTTTTTTATGAAAAGGGTAGCAAACGAGTATGCAAACGTCCTGGTGTTAAGTTGTCGCAGCCCATAGACATCCTCGTACAACCACAAACGCGACCGAAATCCTATCTGCGCTCGAAGGTTCGAAGGAAGCATTGCTTCTCCTGAGGACTAAAATGGTCACCTCGCTTCAAAGTGCAGCCGGCAACTACACCTATCCAACCGAAACACAAGTATTAGCTTTACGGCTGATTATGAGGGCGGCGGTGATACCTCCCCGGTCGAACTATAGTTCTCCCACCTTTAATATTATTGATAGGGGGGGGACTGTTATAGTTAAATGTAATACAGCATGCTATATAGGTTGTAGACCTGGATTTCGCCCGGGCAAGTATCACCGTTACCCTTATAAACTACCGTGAAGTAACTTTTGGTTGGAGTAGGTGTGCTTGCAGGCTACACTTATAAGAGAAACCTCAGCTCTCAGCTCTCAATCCTCAGGAGTAGCGACGCATCTACATGCGACTTCCGATAGAACTTTCGCCTTGTTTGACGTTTTATGCGGTTGTCCACGAGCTTCAACACTTTCCCTGCGGGATTCACAAATGCTGAGCAACGCGCGGTACACTTGGAGCAACGCGCGTGCGGCTTGTACACACCTGTGTTGTACGTACAAATCTATATGGATTACGGGCGAACACAAGTTCTGTATTTATTTGTAGATGCTAAAAAATGCAACATTTCTGTGAATTGTCGGCGCATCTTCATTGTAGATGAAACGGCTCCAGTTTAGTGACGCTTCCCGCAAAGCTGACTCAATGTAATGTGAGCGACGATGGACTACACGGTCGTTTGCCGCTCTCCTAGTATAAAAATGTACTTAATCAATGAATGTAAATTATACACACCTGTAAAACAACGATGAAGAATAGCACCCCGCACGCGATGTCCACCTTGATCCTGCCAAGTACCATCACACAGCCGCCCAGCTGACCAACTAAGTTGATGATCTGCAAATACAAAATATCTTTAATTACCTGAATCGTCTCATTCAATAGCGGATAGCCCTATAGTTGGTGTAGATCATAAACAATAGTCAAATTTAAGCAACGTCGGGCGCGGTCATGAGTTGGATGGGTGACCCTTACGGGCAAAAAAAAAAAAATCATTTGCATTATGAAATTTTCTCAGTAGTAATCACAGTAGATGGGTCAGCAGTGTAAGCAAAATTTATGTGCACTTCCATGCTTTGGTCATTAAGCAGTCAGGCCCGTTAAATATAGACGACTATTTGTAAAAAAAGTATGACGATCTGTGGAGGGTTTGAAAACAGACATGGAGTTGGCTATTACCTCGTAGGTACCTCTACAAATACGCATTGGAGTAAGATCTACCTTCTGTATTGACACACGACGCATTGAAATTATTTCGCCTCGGTTCGTCTACTATAGTAAGTAGAATTCTGGAGTAAATATTAAAAAAAATAGTAGTTTAATTTAATAGTGTTGGCAACACCGAGTGAAGAAACTTTTAGGTTGTTAAAAGACAGAAGACGGTTGTTTTTATGACGACGTTGTTTTATTATTGAATTATTTTTTTATTATTGCAGTCTAAAGTCTAATGTGTTCGTTATTATTAAATAGAAAATAGAAAAATGTATTATTTCCAGTAAACAAGTGTTAATAAATAAACAATATGACAATTTCTAAGTGCGATTAGTATTTAGGCTTTGCGGTTCAGAAGGTACAATTTTAGATAATACAGACATATTTTATTTTATGCACAGTCACAGGTATGTAAGTTGCTAAAGTAACTCTTGGATTTACTGAGGGAATATTTTACTAACTAAATGCTTACAGTGATGCTCACACTAGAAAAAAGATTCTGTATCGTGAACATCGACTACTACTTGTGATTAACAAACTACTGATATCTGTACGGTGTATAAACCGACATTTTTGTGTTGACATAAAATAGATAGTGCTAATCATAATTTTAGTGTTTAGGTATATATATTATATAATATAGTATGATAAATACATATATATATATATGTATGTATTTATATCTATGTATACTACTAATATAGTTTAATATTAGAGAAGACTACGATAACTTGCTCAATAGTTTTTCAGTGGCATCATACGTC
>DWON01004412.1:0-16289 GCA_018251015.1 Phocides pigmalion okeechobee | reverse complement strand
AAATTAATAAAAATAATAATTTGATCAATATCAGTTTCATTATATGTAATTATATAAAGCAATTGTTATGCACGCATTGACTAGTTTATTTTGATTACAGTTTGTAATACAAAAATGAACAGATAATAACGAATTACAAGATCTGTAATAATTTTATCACAATTGTTTGTGTGAGCAATTTGTTAAAAGAAGTCATCAAAGAAATGTACCAAATGCTTAACTAATTAAGGGTTAACTACGACTTAAATAATTATTTATTACCTACTTAAAAAGACTTTGTGAATGTTTAAAGTGTAATTTGTAATCGTAACCTTTTCTGAGAAATAGGAAACCAATTGCATTCCTATAGAATAGGTGTAAGACCTAACATAAATATTTCGTAATAAGTAGTACTGAGTTACCGTTTATCGTATCTCATTTATGTATTTGTTTTTCTATCACATAATAATTTTGTTCTATTATTGTTTCTATTTTGTTCTATCTTGCTAGTTTGCACTAACATTGTCTCTACAGAAAACTATGGATTCAGTAAGCTATAAGTAATGTATGGTGTACACTTTCAAATTCAATTCTTTTGCAATGCAAACATTATCAGATTATTTTAATTCAGAAGTGCAGATACTTTAGTAGGAATATATTTTGTTTAGTTCATACATAACTTTTTGATTAAAGTGCACAAAAATGTATTTTTTTTTATCTTACAAGCATATGTATGATCTAAATCTACGGTATACTTAAAACAAATTCTAAATTAAAATTAAGTATGATAATACATCTTTAGAATCTTTAGTATCAGGCTATCAGTGGCATCTCCTGTGATAAGTAAAATAGACATTACCTCTTTAAATTTTGATTTTAATAACCAACAAAGTACTAAGGTGTGTAAGAAAAATATATTTGTTTTAAATATATCTTCCAGCATCTTCCTATATCACCTAATTTAATAATTGAATCTTTATAACTAGTATATTGCTCAGCCATGTTAGGTAGGTACTTTTATAATTAGGTACCTAATTTATGATAATCATAGTAAAAGTGTTTGTCCTATTTATTATTGAAATAAATTATTGCGTGTGTTGACATAATGTAAGTAGTTGAATTGTAGAGTTTGCAGTGAAATTAGGGATAAAATGGTTTTCGCGAAATATCTTAGTTAAGTTTTAATCAGAGTATATAAGTGGAATGGGATAAATATTGCGTGCGGATTACGAATGCGGTCGATCAGACTTCGAGCCAGCCTTGCTAGTTCACATGCATACAGTTTGCAACTGTATTGTTACAACTTTTTTACTATCTGTATTCTGTTACATAAACAAATAAATTCAAAATAAAGGATGTATCTAATATTGTATTTTTTACAATGAACGCGATGTTGCTGGCGCCGAAGGGGAGCCGACAAAAGCAGGAGCAACAATTACATTTCCCAGTTAGAACTCTGTTTGGAATGAAGTGTGCCTCTCTAATTTAAAATAATATAAATAATAATACACATTTGTAAAAAGAAACCATTTGCTACTGCCGCATTGCTTACAACCTACTGTGAAGTTAGTCTTAGAGTTACAGACAGTCGGTCAGGGCCGATCAGGAATATTTCAGATTTTGCGTCACATTTATCTTATTTCCATTAAAGATTTTTCAGTAAAAAAATTCCCTTTATGTAACCTATTGCCTACTATAGGGATTGTTTGAATATAACTGTAGTTGAAAATATGAATCAGTAGATACATTGTTGTTATATATAAGAACTTAATTTCCATTATTGTTTTTGTTGTTACAAATAAATTAATAATAAAAACCTCAATAATAATATCGTTTTTGCGATTAAAAATTGTAATTTTATTTGGAACTTATTTTTATTTCTTACATTCTACACTTACTACACAAATTTCCGGAAAACAGACTTCAAAATTACATATTTTAATAATAATCAACTTGTAATTAACACAAATGAAACAATTTTTGTGATTTACAAGTCATATAAAAAAAATAATTTATCAAAAAGTTTTTATATAGATCTTATTGATTGATACAGATAAACATATTTACAATTGATATCTATATAATATATGTATGAGTTAAAAGTAAATTCTTGTGCATCAAACTTAAAATCTAGCTTTCTATCTAGCTTAATAGAGTTTCCAATTATAAATGAAAATTAAGCATGTTTCAGGAATATTGTAAATAATAACTATGTAACCTTTATCATACATATGTAGTTCTACACAAATTTGTGTCATAAGTATCAGGAATTTAGAATTTTAGCTTTCTTTTGCTTAAGGACTATATTCTCAATTCAGAATAAATATAAAGTACACTAACTTAGATTCAATACAAAAATTTAAATTTCTTATTTATTTGTCTGTCTGAATTAAGTACTGTTAGCATGTCAGCCAGACATTCCCCACCACATTAGGGGCAATACTGTATAACTAACTTCAATCACATCTGCCACTGCCACAAATTGACTACACCCTCCGTTTTGAAAGCCTGTTAAAAATCTAAATCCACCATGATTCCTAATTTAAACACAACATAAAGCAAATGTTTGTTTTACCTATATATTGATTTTATACAAATATTTATAATCAAATCCAGTCTGTGAGTAGGGTATACTTGAAGTTTACAATTATATTTATGATATCATGTCTCATGTTTCAGCCTGTATATGATTTGAAGTAGTTGTCGATTCTACAGTCATATCTTGTTGATCCTCACAACAACCATCTGGAATAAGGGCTATCATGTAAACTGGATATATCCCATTTGGAAAATTTGTTTGTTTACATTGTTTAATCCTTTTCAAGTTTGCCTTTTTAAATATTTGCAAATATTGTTTCAAAGGTCTAGTAACTGATGAATCTGTATCATCTGTTTCAATTTTTCCAGTCGATGTAACATTTTCTTTTACCACTATAACACCATTCTTAGATAAAGCACTCCTGAAAGGAAAATAGTAATGATGATTTAGAAAATATATTTGTAATTTAATACATCACTTGTATTTTTATCACTTTCCCTGCGTGATACACAACCGCTGTGAATTGCTCAGTGTTTTGCCCATGTGTATTGTACACACCTGTGTGTATGTACAAATCTACAAGACTGCAGGAGGAAACAAAGTCTGTGTATTCATAATTGTTATATGGATGATAAAAAATATTTTTTTTGTGAATTATCAGCAAATCTTCAATCTAAAAAAAATGCCTCCTGTTTAGTGCTGTCTCTTGCAACACTGACTCGATGCAATATATGAGCATCACAGTCAGTGGTAAATACAATTCGAGGTAGGGTATTAAGTGCCAGTAGTATCTTAATATTATGTTCAATACAATTACAATTTAACATTTTAATTGCAAGAAACACAACTGCTATGTTTTACTTTACGAATTGCATATACAGCACACATGTAACGATTGTATTCATACAATTTTGTATGATTTATGGGTGACAAGTACTGTGTTTACATAGGTGGCACATGACTGTGAAAACAGCAGCTGGGTATTCATAGACCATTAGAGCATCTTCATTCTAGTGCCGCCGCACACGGTGTCCTTGATATGAGCACTGCAGTCAAACTGTTAAATGTTAGCCTAGATAAAAATCTCTTTTTAAACACTTAATTACTTTTGTTTCCGTTTATTAAAAAAAATCATGTATATCATCGAATAAATTATATTACCTGCAGCATATTAGATAGGATTCCAAATCTTCATCAGTTAAATAGCCCAAAACCCACTGATTCCAGATCAGGTCATATTTCCTTTCAGGCTTAAAATTCTGTAAACTGACTTTATATAAAGATCCTACTTTAACTTTATCGTCACCGACATAATCTAGAAGAGAATTAATGAATTTCTCATCTGGTTCAATGACATCAACTTTATCATAATATTGAGTTAGCAGATGTTTTGTTATTCTGCCTATACCGGCACCACAATCAAGAGCAGTCTTATTAGACGGAGGAGTTTTAGACGAAAATAAAGAATTCAGAAACAATTTAGAACCCTCTATATCTGCCTTTGATATGAATCCAAAACCTCCTAGTACTCCGTCAACCGTGGCCGGAATATCAGCCCAATATTCCAATGATTTATCATAATTAATGGGGTTTTTATTATCCATTTTAAAGATTAATGCGTACAAAAAACACTAATTCAATGAAATAATTGGAAACTTCATTTCATAGGTTAATATTTATTTTGGTAGTAGCTACCTAGCTATAACATCCCACTATACAGCATGACGTTGACAATGACAGCAAGTAATGATATGTAGTGACAGTAAAAGTGAATGAACTATAGATATGTATAAAGTACTATGTACCCAAGGCTTGGGTATCATGTTTGCCTTAAAATAGTTTGAAGCAATAGTTCGTTCCCTTAGGATTTTATCTTTTAGCAAATGAATAATTTATTACAATATAATTAAAAAAATATATATATAATAATATTGAAATCAATATGGTGATAATTACACAAAATAAATTGGACTACAGACAATTATACTAATTTTGTAAACGCGAAAGTGTGTATGCTCGTATTCTTATTTCACGTCAGACTAGTTAAAGTAATTTTTTTAATTTTAACACCGAGATAGATTAGAATTAGGAAAATACATTTAGAATTACTTGAAATAGGGAATATATACAATTACTACGGAAAAATCTTTTATGTTAAAGTTCTTTTTACATTTTTTTTTATATAAATGAGCACTAAGATAGAAAATTTAAAAATTGCACACCGAAGAGGGTAAATTAGAATGAAAGATGAAAATTTGTAATATTGGTTATCAAGGAAATGAATTTTGATGATAAAAATCCCGTGTAAAAAAATACTATAACGTTTTACTTTTATATTCGTTTTATATTACAATAATGGAAATCTTAAAACTAATTATAATAAAAAAAAACAAATCTAAAGAGAGTCCGTGCCCATGTGGCATGGTTCCAAGAACGCTAGCTGTATTTCCGCGTTGAATATCAATAGAAATTTTCTGAGCGAGATATGAATCAGCTCTCTTGTTACCGTAGGCGTCGAACAAACGTGGGACTTATTATATTATTCCATTATTTTCTGGTTTATAAATAAAAAAAAATGTTCAATCATTATAACCCCAAAAAACCTTACATTAGCATTGTAGTAAAATGAAGCTAGTGTGGAAATGAAGTAATTTTTCATTTCATCCATAGATGCATATATTGACCTACTTTTGTGTTTCAATTGTGATCTGCTCATATTATTAAGTAATTGATACTTTTCGATATATCTTTGGATATAATTGGAATAGCATTATAATATAAATACTTTATAAACTTCCTCGATCTCGCTTTCACACAAATTCGCACTCGCTCTTTATAATATATATTGTGTAGGCAAATAATAATAGATATTAGACTCAAAAATATATTCGACACGTTCTTCATCGGAAAACATTTGCCGACATAATTCCCAGTAGGACTAAATTTGATGACCATTACTTAAGATATTTCTACTTGAAACTAGAGATGGCCCCGTCGAAAAATATAGTGAAAAATCTAAATATAATATAATATTATGTTTTATTATATTTAGCAATACATTTGTTAACTACAACAAAGTATTTTTTATGATTTAGAGTTCTCCCACTCCTTTGAAACATAGGTCTTATTTTATTTTATTTCCCCTGTTATGCGACTTACAACATTAAGTTATTACTAAATTAAAAAACAAGAACACTGCCATCTGTATAAAATTTATTAATAAGTTAATTCTAATGAAGATTTATATTTAAACATCGTATCTCCTTATGGGTTCTGTGTCGATATTATAGTTATTGACTTTAATATAATTTCTGATATATTCCTTGTCACTTTCTGTTATCATCGACCAACTCTCCAACTCTACTAGTACCTGTAAGCTCATACAACTATGAATAATCCTCTCAACTGATAACATAGTCAAAAAATCGGACTGCATTATGCGTAGTTCCTTTAGGTAAATCAATGGATTTATATCTAAAAGTTTGAATATAAATTCATCTGTAAGGGTTACCGCTGTACCGAAGTGAATAAATTCTACATTTAAGCAATTTGTGAGAAGAAATAATAATTGGTCATCAGTGAATGTAGATACACAAGTGATTTTTCTTAGGTTTCTAAAGGGTAATATTTCTAACTTTTTGGTATATAGAGACGTATGTTGTATGAGCGTACAATTGTAGAGTGTCAAGGTTTCAAGTAATGGACACATTTGGCTAATATACATTAAAGCATTAAGATCAATTTGGTCTACGTGTTCAAGATGTAAATATACAATGTTGCATCCTTTTACTTGAAGTACTTGTTTTATTTGGTCAGCGTAAAAATCACAAGATAATAGTTTCAATTCACACAAGTCTTGTAAACCTATTAACGCCATAAGATCGCTCTGTAAAGTATTATGGAAAACAGTCATGTTTCGAATAAAAGGACACATTTCAATAGCTAATTGTAAATGATTATTGGTTGCATAGCGGCTCACAAAAACTTTTAATTGAAATGGACCAGCTTTAGGATCCGTGAAACGTATATATTCAAGAACTTTTCCAATTTCATCACATCTACCAATGTCTTCTAATGTTTTACAATTAAGTAACAACTTTACGAAACCTTCCCACGTCACGAAAGTATGGTAGAGCTGGACACTTTTCAAATATTTTAATTTTGAAATTATATCGATACTATCATTTGTTACACATTTTGAGCATGATACATCCAATTTTCTTAAATTCTTACAATTTTCTACAATGCATTTTAAAATTCTGTCTGTACAATCATAATTAATAAACAAGTACTTAAGACTATGCAGTTCTTTCAAAGACTGAATAACAGCACTTTCCATATCCGAAGTTTTCCAACCTCCAGAAAGAGATCCTAAGTTCAAATAAACAAGTCCAGTAAGCATTTGTAGTTTTGAATAAAAAACTGAACGCATCATTTTTGGTATAGAATCAATAGATACAACTTTATAATTCTTTGTAAACAATACTTCAGTCATTTTAACGACGACATTCATTTGGCTAACAAATTTTCCCATGGAACCTCGAAAGCCAAGGGATTGTTTTGTTTTTTCACAGAGATCAGACAGGGCACGAATAGCTTCGGCAGCTAACTGATCATGAAGCATCCATGGGACGTTGTAATCCAGGTGACCACGAATATTATTCACACTGCGAGATAAAGCATATTGAGCTTCATTCGGATTTT
Source organism: Phocides pigmalion okeechobee (assembly GCA_018251015.1). NCBI lineage: Eukaryota > Metazoa > Arthropoda > Insecta > Lepidoptera > Hesperiidae > Phocides > Phocides pigmalion. Next base: position 9,067 of record DWON01004412.1, on the reverse strand, counting down.
GTTGTGCCATTAAAGCAATGGGCAACATCTGAAGATCTGCTTGCTTAGCAATCCAATCTCCAAGTCTTACTAATGCTAGGCATTCAAGTGTTTTAGGCTGCTTGTATCTTGGTGATTTCATGGTTCCTACAACAGAAATAAAACATCAATATCATTATCAATCTATCAGACTTTATTTTCGCTCTATGTGATACCTTTTTTGATACATTAAAAAATCAAAGACATTTGTCTGAAATTTAAATCTTACACCCCAAAGTGGGAGGATTCAATTCATATCATTGGGGTGTAACCCAGCTATCTACCTATTTATTTACAACTATCTACCTAATTAATTTACATATTTTATACGCTTTTTATAACATTTACAAAACCGATAATGTTTATTGTTTATATTGAGATACTATAATTTAAAAAGGTATTTCACAAACTAAGATATTTTTCATCGGGGGAGCTTAATAGTGAACTTGATTTACAATGACAATAAATTTGATTCAGGTACCACCGCACACTAAAATATTCTACGAGACAGGTACGAGTACGGTATTTTTTATTATATTTTATTGGAATCTCCGTAATGGGTGCAGATGTATACCAAAGTGAGTGCTCGTCACTTATGTAAATATATATTTTCATATTTTATTGACTTCTTGTCTCTAACCACTGTATTTCGTAATCATTTCTTGAAACTATGAACAGTTAATTACAGGCAACTACATATATTTTGGAATAGACTAAAATATTATATTTTAAGAATGTTATTACGTGTAATTACGCATACATATACCGATGCAATATTGTCCAACATAATACCCACCTAACATAATTTAACTTAGTTTTGCTATATTTTCACACTCGGATAGCATCAATTTTTATTATTGTAACGTTACAAACACTAGAAATTTTGAAAGGAAAAAACAACTACATCACGAGTACGAGCATAGAACTAAACAGTCGCACTGGTGTAGGACTGTTCCTCCTATTTATATCACAGTCCGGCCGTTTTAGCTCACTAAACGCAATCTTGGCATTAATCCGGGCATGTGCGCAATTTATTTATTTTACGTATTTTTGTATAGGAATTATTAATGAATACGGATATAAGAAATAAGTTAATTTACTTTACATCTCCTTGGATGACATATTAATAAATTACTTACCTTACTTTGTAATCTGAAACTAAAATGCAAATTCTTATACAAATGTACCCAACATATGATGCACCTTTTCTTGCCTTATATTAATCGTCAGACGAGTACCAGCTATGGAATTAGAACAAGTAAAGTAACCGTTGAAGATGGTTACCCGTATTTTAGGCAATTTCTGAACATAAAAAGTGGATTTTTAATAGGAGACACATGAATTTCTACTATTCATAAGTAATAAAATAAAACAGCATAAAGTATTAAATTACAAGAATAGAATATTTAAATATGCCAACAACAAAAAAAGATAGATATAACTGACATACAATATAAATTATTACTTATTTTGTAATTATTACTATATTAATATTAAATATAAATGTTACTTATTAAGTTTTTTTTGAGTATTTTATCCTTTAAATCGTACCCTCCTTTGTTTTGTACGGTAAATTTAACTACATTATATTACGTGTCTGGATAGCAATTAACCTTCATCATTTAAAATCTTACAACTGTTGTATTTTAAAAGAATAGTTATAGTTGAAAAGTGTATTCTCTTGTTGTACATACAATATGGACTATATATGGTATACATTTAATTTTTTCCTATGCTTATGGTGTAGGCATTAAAATATAACTTTTTGTCTAGTAAAGCTTGACACAATTAATTATCTTAATGTCATCTAAATAACACTCGGCATAAATAGTTGATAATCTATTGTTTCTCTTGCTTTAAGCAAAACATGTGATTGTATGTATCCAAATGCCCTATCTTCGATAAAAATTATTAGTAGCAGCCAGACAAAAGTTACTACAGAGTAAAATTATTTATCAGAATGTAGTAACGTTCGTTATGAACTGCCAAATTTCTTTCCTACGGCTTCAATGGGATTTATTGTCATGCAATACATCGTACAGCTACACCTATTATTACACTTCATAACTGGAGTATATTTAGGGTTGAATATAACATGGTTTATATTATATTCATATATAATTAATTTTCTATTAATTTTAAGGTCTACAAAACAAATTAATCTATAATCTATTTCTATAAGTATGCATATGTAAATAAGCACAACTGTAGTTATGTATAGTTATGTTTATAACTTCCCCTTAATATGATTTTTTTCATTGCCACTGACAAATGCACCTTGCTGGTTTAATAGATGTTTTAATTGTATTATTGTTAGATTTATATCATTTCATCGTCTTGTGTGGTCGTAACATAACATTTTTTATTATCATTTACTAGATGTGTCAAATGACAACAGGTAACATTACTCTACAGTCAATGTCATGGTTGTTATGTCAAATCCATAGTCAAGTTAATGTCATTCACAGTCGTTCATTGAATTGAATTTTTATTATCATAAAACTGATAAATCATGTCATGTGCAGCGTATTCTATTAAATTATTAATTGATGCTGAGTATTAGTTGAAAGTAATTGACGAATTTATTATCAACGATGTAAAATAATAGATAAGCTAGGATAATCGTCTCGTTTACACGTATTTTGACGTAAAATATATTATAGGTGGTTTGCATCGGACGTCGCTAATTAGGAAGTTAAACAGCATGACTTTACCGCTGCCAATTCCGCCTTGTGCGAAGAGAGACGGTCTTAGCAGTTTGGGATGTGAACGATTTGAATATGCTAGTAGTATGGCTACGACATTGTTGGCTCCAGTAAAAACTGAACGAGAAATACTGGAGCATTCCATGTCAGAGGATGATCCTAATGCGAACACACAATTACCTAGTGAAGTCGGAAAACAACTTCGCTGGGGCCCACGACACCGCGGAGCTCAGGAACTTGCAGAATTATACAGTCCAGGTAATGTTCATGCTCGCATTCATAGTCTTCATAGACCTTATAAGTACAATCTAAATTTTAAAAATAAAAGTTGAAGTTTCTGAAAGTATTTTTTTTTTATTTTAGAAACCTACATAATATTTTATGATCTAAAATCATGTCTTCCATCAACCAACAAATGTAGTAACAAAGTCTAACCAAAGGTAACAGTGATTCTTATCTTTGTGAAAATGGTGGTATAACAGTTTAACTATAATTACCAAATTTAGTAGTATCCTGAATGTCATATACAGTATTTGCACATTAAATGACGTAGCCTTCTCCCCTATACATTCTTCGTAAATACCTGTATGTACCAGTTTAACTAGTTTTGCATATGCTCTTAATATTGTGTTAATTAGTTTTCTAAGCTAAATGCTCATTACTTAACTGACTCCATACGGATGGCACCACAGTTGTACCGTGAATTTCTTTTGTGTGGTGCCATCCACACGGAATCGGTTAATAATGAAAAAGGAATTTATACATGCATTTATATAGTACATATGTATTCAATTTGTGTATTTGAGAGATTAGTTCATAATGTTAAGACATATATGTATTCAAATAGTGTATTTGAGAAATTAATTCATAATTTTAAGACGTAAATTTTGAACACATTGAGCATTAGTTTTCATAGATCAACTCGTTTTTTGTTATTTTGTTAAAACTTTTTATTTGGTAAAAATAATATTTTACCATTAAAAGTGAGTATTGCCCAGTTTAAGAATATTAAATTTTTCTATTAATGTAATTCATGACATGCAAATTTACCAAAACATTGGGAAATGTTTTGGTAATGTCAAGGTAGGGATACCTTCTGTGTCATTTGAAAAAGTCTACAGACTTACTTTAAAGGATTATTTCATTTGTAGATATTTTAACAAAATATGTATGAATATGTTCTAAATGGTCAAAACTATCAACTCTTTGAAGCTTTAGACCTATATTCTAAATATCCTGTATTTTGAGTATGATGATGAAATTAAGAAATCAAATATTATTGCTTATATTACACATAGCCGAAGCACTGAATATCATGGAATCCTAGAAAAAAATCCAATTAAAATGAAAAATGTTAATATCAAAGTCCACCATGTGATATGAGTTTAAGTTGGTTACACATTTGCAAACATGAGTTAACTGAAGTTTTCTGTTAATGTTAAAGAAAATTACTTTTTAATAATATGCAAATAATTGAATAATATCAAGTTCCATATAAATTGCATGCTTTTAATTCTACCCTACATCCTGTCCCAGAATTCATACCACTCTATCCAACTAATTTATTTTGAACACCATATGTGTCACCTTCCAGGCATCTGTACAATGAGTTATATATTGCTATGCTCCTCTCTGTGTGAATATCTTAATTAGTTACGGTGATAAAATATAATGCATTCATTCATATAGTTGTGTCTAATTATTTTATCTCGTATCTCGTTTAATTATATAGAATTTGTATTTTTGTAATATTTCTTTTAACTTAACCAGTCGGTTTCCATGGTTAGATATTTTGTTAACATTTTTAATAAACCTTGTTAAAATTATGTAAGTAGCTTGAAACTTTAAAAAAAATTGTTTACTAAGATGGGGGTAAATTTTTTTTAGTATCTGGGCATAGTATATATGGAGTATAATACTATTAAAACTATTTATTCAACAGGTAAAAGGATCCAGGAATGCGTATGCGTTGTGGTTTGCTGCACGTTGTGTGTGTGTGCTGGTGTATTGATGGCAAGATATATTCGCGCTGATGCATCATTGCTCCTGGCGGCTCTAGCTGGTGTATTAACTGCAGACTTCGCATCGGGCGTGGTGCACTGGGCTGCCGACACATGGGGAGCAGTTGACCTTCCCATAATAGGCAAGGTATTTAGAAGATTAAGGCGTTATTTTACGACGTTATAATGTAACTGCTGTGGTGGCCTCTTTAAATTTTCTCATTCTAACAGGATAACTATAATTTTGACTGCTGACTATTAACCCGCAAACAAACTTTTCAAATTAATTACGGAATAAAAACAACGAAATGAAATAGACACCTATAATAAACACTAATATTGGTGTTTATTTTCCGAAAATTTGAAAAATATCTACGTTTCAACTAAATGTTTTTAAAGATGTTGTTATTTGGCGGCATTTATTGGGCGGATGGCAATCATTTCCATGACAGGTAGGGCGATTGGAATTTTCTTTTTTTCTGTGTTAGTATGAAGCTTTACCTTGTTTACACATTAAATAACATCCTTATGTATGTAAGCTCGAACAACGAACAAGTCGAGCGCTTAAAACAGCTTACAGTAAATTTTGGCTTTGATAATCTACCTAAACCGCGAAATTCATATAATGACTTATATAAAAACGCCTATGTTGTGTTGTGGCAACTCAAAATACCATATAGAGAAATTCTTGGCGCGATAACACATTGTGGCATCGAAGAATATTCATTATTTGTTACCACAATGAGATATCACACATGGATTTACGTAACGCGCTACCACATTCATATAGATTTCAATACATAAAATGAAGAACTTATATTATTACAGAAACTACTTGTCAAGGTTATTAGCCGTCTTTAAATCGTTTAAAACTAAATGGCTTAATAATTTACGGATTTTTTTTCATTAAAAGTATGAATACTACTATACTTGTCTCTATTGTATAGTAGTATGATCGGTAATACTTAGGTCTTTATCATATATTTATATAAATCAGCCTAACGAAAAAACAGGCGGTTCACCCGAAGGAAAGTAGTCACCATCGCCTATAGGATAGCTCTTTTTACTCCCTTTTTAGAGAGCCTTATGACACAACGTTGAGGAAATACCTCACGATAAAGCTCTTTCGACTTCTTGCGCGTACGTGGAAGAAATGAATGCGTAGTATTTTCTGAATTGTATATTCAAAAGACTAGGTTTAGAAAATCAATATTTGACAAACTTCCTCGAACATTTTACCGATAAGTGCAGAAAATAAAACCATTATAAGCGGATATCTTTGGCTGCAGACAATCAGGTTATATATTTTTTGTCTTTTTAATGCTTGACCTTATACCTTTATAAACAAACAAAATAAAGTTCCAATGAAAGGCATTTTATTAGTAAATATTACATCGTTCTCATACTTTTCGGGTAACACTTTAATATGATTTTACAAAGAGTTGAGAATAATTATTATCAAACATGTTCTTGGTCAAGGTTACCATCTGTATGGCTATTTCTCGTCGAAACCAATTCAAAACCTAAACTCGCTGTAAATTATCGGAGAAATGGAAAGATTTTCTGCAATATGATGTTAAATTTACCATATTGTTGCAGACCAATCGATGCCTAAATTTCAGTTCAGTCAGTAAGTGGAAGTATAAAAATAATAATAATTATGGTTTTTAAATTATTTTTTACGGCATCATAAAACATGGTAATTTTAGAAGAAGCGCGTTCTACTTTTTATAATAAGTATAGTATAATATTTAATGAGATGCTTTATATTATTAAAGCCTTAATAAATACAACGTATATTGTTCAATAAAAAATGTAAGTTATTATTTATGCCATAAAAACAATGCTAAATACCATAAAATACAATACATGCCATAAAAAACAATGCTATTAAATTTGAAGTAAAGATAAAAAAAAAATATATGACGAAATATACCTAACTTGTAAACTTATAAAATGTCACTTGTTGGATCTTACTGTATAGTAGCGTTCACCCGCGACTTCACCTTTTTTTTTTACAATGAAACAGTAAGAAATGGGCATGGAGGCCACCTGATGTTAAGTGGTCACTGCAGCCCATGGACAACCACGTCCAGTCTCAAAAAGAACAGAAGTTCTATTTAAGGATGGACGCGGATGCGTTCCTACTCTTGAGGACTAAGATGATTGCCTCCAATAATGTGTACCCGACAACCACACCTCCCCAACCGAAACACAATACATGAAAAACATGTTGCTTTACGGCGCGTTATGATCTCACAATCAACCGCGCCTGACAGTACGTAACTTGTTCAATCTTTTAAGATCGTTACCACAGCTTCCTGGTTCAATTATAAACCACGTTACTTCCCTCGACAAAAAAAATACCATGTCATTATTTTAGATATGATTGACGTGACATAACGTGAAAAATCTACTAGACGTTTTGACAAGTATGAATGAAAGAAGAGTTTTTCCTCAAGTGTTTTATTTACTATGTTAAGAACACAACATAAAATTTCCGAAATAACATTAAAAACCTATGTAATGTTATTATTAACTTTGATATGAATATTGCAAACATCCAATTTCCCGCGAGATAAGGAACTAATGCAGTGTTCAGCTACTAGAAATAGACGACCTTCCTTATGTGTTAACGGACTGAATCTAGCAGAGAAACATATAACTAAAGCATAATGCTTACTTAAACGTTCTTCAAACACCAGAAATAACAAGAATCATGTATTTTAAAAGTATTATTTATGTCAAAACTGCCCGGTCAGATTTTGATACACCTTTGCACAAGGATATAGTGGAGGTATCCCTACATGAAAGATTCTAAAGGTGGGAGAGCTATAGTTCGACCGGAGCAGTACCAGCGCCGTCTCATAATCCACCGTAAAGCATTACATGTGTTTTGGTTGGGGTGCAGTTGCCGGCTACACTTTAAAGCGAGGCGAACACCTTAGTCCTCAGGAGTAGCAACGCATCTGCGTACGAGCTCAGATAGGACTTCGGTCATGTTTGTGGTTGCACGTGCACGTCTATGGGCGGCGACTACTGAACATCAGGTAATTTGTATGTTTATATTAACTCTCCAACCGAAACACAAGTAATACTTTACCGCGGATTACGAGGGGGACTATGAGGATTACTATCCATTGATGTCAGCCTTTATACTTTGTCGGAAACTCTATGGGTGGTTTATAAACTATTAATTTGACCCATGTTTGATTAACGCCGCGATAAGAGGCCTGATTCATATCTCGCGCAGAGAATTGCGATCCTTTTCAACGTGGGAATGCGGCTAGCGTTCTTGGCACCATGCCGCATGGGCACGGACTCCCTTTAGATTGTTTAGGTTTAGCTTTTATTACATTTAGTTTTAAGATTTTTATTATTGCTGTTGGTATTTTAGGTGGTTGTATCATAAAATAAACTGTTTAGAACACGGAAAATGATATACCGTACTTTGTTGACATCAATATATGACAACCAAGAGAGTAGAAAAACATGTTGCCAACCTAATAAACAAACAAGATTGCGTTCTCAATTACCAACAATAAACATATAAAAATAAATTTAACTTCAACAGCAATGATCCTACAGCAAGGCGACATAAAAGTTTTTCGTCTAATGCCCTTATTCGGTAAGTTTATAACCGATCGGGAGGTTATTCAAAATTTTACGAGCGATATAAAATAGTTTTCCAGTTCGGATTAGTTTTCTCAATCCCTCCTGACGTATATGAGGGATTGCCAAAAGGAACAAAACTTTTTATCGATTACAAGTTATCTTATTTGCTTTCTAAATTAGATTTTTTATGAGTTTATGCGTTTGGTTTATCCAGCATTATAAATTAACCGGGTTAAACTTTAATTTGCATGTTTAAATTACTATAAATATAATCTTAAAATATAAAAATAAAGTAAAAAATATTTCTTACCTTATAGAGAAAAAGGAGTTGTTATGAAATGACGTCACAATGTCTATATTATCTGTATGTTTGTGTGTCAATATCTTTTTATAATCTAAGAATACTATTATAAGTTACTTTAAAATATTTCTTATGTTTGTTCAAATTGAATCCAGGCCTGTTTTTTAAAATTTACTTGATGACGTCACAACTTCCGGATACAATAGCTGAAATTATTTAGGTGATATATGCATATAAAAACTTCATCAAAATATCTCAAGCCGTTTGGGGGAGATGAGTTACGAACACACGTTTAAGATCATTTTATGTTATATATTTAGTTATGAAATCGTCTTATATATATCTTCTTATATACTTCACCAAGCTTTATGAAATAAAAACTAAATTAAAGAATATTTCAATGTGATTAAATGAAAATAAAAACAATA
>DWON01004411.1:0-16290 GCA_018251015.1 Phocides pigmalion okeechobee | reverse complement strand
TAAGACTGAAAATATCTTTTTACTGACCGCGCAAATCTGTGGAGTCCAAGATAAGTGCTGGTCGATATAGACACCCAAGTATAATGTAAGTAAATATAAACTCTATTGCCCAAGCGAAGCTGGGCCGGGTCGCTAGTAACAACTATTATAGTGATAATATATAGAGTATGTAAGTACAATTTCACAAAACGTTACATTCAAACATTTTGAAAAGTTAAAGTAGTTATGTAAAAATAAATGTCTCCCCCTAAAGCATGCAAAACAATTCCGTTAAACGATGTTGAATATTCCATACATCGCGGGGTCGTGAACTGACGCTGTGGAGTGCAGAAAGAGTAATGCACTTGCATTTTTCACGTGACACTATGAGAATGTACCGTACATTAAACCTACCCTACCTGCGCTGTAGAACGCCTGATATTTCTTGAAAAGTATTCGCACTTTTTCGAGTGTCATTCTTTTGGTCCTTTAAATTTATATGTGCAGATCGTAAGATACATATAATGCTTTAGGTTTTATGCTTTGCTGTGCAGGAAGAGTAATACATTTTTCACGCAACTATTAGAGTGTACTCTCACATAATAATAACGCTGTATGCACTGTATAATGCCTGATATTTTTTGAAAAGTATTTACGCTTTTTCAAGTATCATTATTTTATTTGTTTAAATATTTGTATATGTAAATCATAAGATAAATAATATATCATTGCAAAACTGCTCATTTCTAACAAAAGGGCACCACGATGATCATCAATTCACTTCTGTCCTACTGCTGGGACTAAGTCTCTTCTCGGAAAGAGAAGGGTTAATATAGTCTGCAACGTCTTCAAAATGCGCATCAGCACTGCCATATTTTATTTCACGTTTAAAGAAAATGATACCTAATTTCTAATACGCGTGTACTTTTCAAACTTAGAAGCCAGGCTTTGAAACCCTGACCCATACTTTCGTACTTTAAACGTACTTCAAAACTTTCTATAATATACATGGGCTTCGATTTTGTAATCATACAATTTGAATGTATTTGTAATTTGAAATATGTATATAAATTACATAGTTCACTGAGCAATAGTAAAATTAAGCCTGTAAGAAATATATCTAAAAAAATTGATGTATATAATAAAGTTCGATAGGAATATTGTATTAATATTCAACATAAAACAACAGGCGACATTTGTTCTATTTAAATACGTGTATTATAAGTGGGTACTGAATTTCTGCATTACTATGTTGTAGAAGCCATTTTAGTTTTCCATACACAGACAAGCGGTTTCTCTTCATTGGAAGCAACAGTATTGTTTTATTATTTATCATAAAAATAATATCATATCAACGCGTTTTTGCTTATAATCGAGAATATGTTAATAAACAAACGAAAAAGGTTCGTGTAGTATGTGGAATTAAAATATTTTTTCTCATGACAAATTGCCAAATTATGTTGATAACGGATCTTAACAAAATTACAACCTTATAAAAGCAATGAATATTTAAATAGAATACTAGTTTTAGATCTTGTTCTGAAATCGTCGGCTTTTAAACGGAAGAAAATCTACTTAAGATTATCTTCCGTTTAAAAATGTGAACGATTCATTGCTAATAACTTTACAACATGCACGGAAACTAAATCATGTGTCAAAGGTATTTTCCCATATATTACGTAAATCGTTGTGAACAAATAAAGTGTAAAATAGTGTTTATATTTAGCCGCCATAAATAGCGGTTAGATTTATAGTCGTGGCGGTATCCAGAGCGTTGGGCTCGAATGAATTACCCCCAAAATATTTGTCTGTGGTGATATCCATGGCTCTGGCGATACGCCAGTAGGATCACTTTCGTCAAACTAAATGTAACAACCTCGCAACAAATTTGCTTCACCGCCAGCTCCTGAGTTCTGAATTCAGATGAGAATTTCAAGGCAATGCGACTTAGACGACATGACAGTCATAACTAATTCTCCATTATGCAAGAACCCTAGCCAAAATGTGTTTGCTATTTGCCGTACATTTTTGAAGTGCATCTTTTATTAAACAAACTAACTGACATTCTTAAAGTGGAACTATACTAGAATAATGAGGTCTGAAATATGTAAAAGCTACCAAAATGTGTTGTTTTTGAGTTAGTCAACGTGGTCAAGCTCCTTGAGCATAACACTCGTATAGGATTTTCTTAATAAAGTGACATTATTATGTCAATTTAGTTGTCGAACACATAATGAGATCTAATGCTACGCAAGATTATGTGATAGCGCTTGTCAACTAACATACTACTAACATACTATTACTTCCTTTTTTCTATACCATTGTCTGTACTCAAACCTTTATATAAACTATATGCTTATTGCTTTCTTCCATACACGAGTACTAGAAAGTAGTATTAAAATTATTAAGCTTAGTCTAAACATTGTCCAGTATCCGTAGTCAACCCGTTCGAATAGTACTGTCATCTACAGACTAGATTTCGGATATGCCATGACTCACTTCTTCAAGTAGACTACACTATACTCAAGCTATTTCTATACATGTGCAAGATACAACGTAACTGGTTTAGTAATGTAATAATTTAGACCTACTTTTACGTCGGAATCAGGAGCCGTAACAATTTATCTGCTGTCAGATAACTATTTAGTTCTCGTCTATTTAATAGGCTGGAAATTAAATTAAATTAGATCGTATTTTATTCAGTCTTTTTGAAGACCGATGTAAATCTTATGTACAATGTTGTCTTCAATCTTAAAATGTTTTAAATAAAAGAGATAAAGAACAATTATGAAGATTAATGAAGTTAAGTTGGCTAATTGATGTTATAAAATGGAAGAGATTAAATATTTGACCAAGATGTTCATCACTAAGATATTAGCACCTATAAGTTATTTAGTATTAAGTAATTATAACCTGTCATAATAAATATATATCAAGATTGAGTCAGACATTTTTTTCATTAAGACAAATACAAAAAAATGATCCGAACTGAGAACCGCATTCGTACAGAAAGTCATTTTAGACGGGTGTTGATAAAAGTATTAAGTGTTGCATTACACTGACCAATTAAGTTGTTTGATCCCCGATGGGCGCACATATAAATCTTCTGTAGGACAATTTTGTCGCATCAAAATAATTTTGATGACCCCGATTTTCATTTCTTTCCTAAAGCTTAAAATCAACCAATGAATTATAGAGTCATTATTTTTAATGTAAGAAGAGTAGCAAACGAGTATGCAAACCACCTGATGTTATGTAGTCGCAGCCCATAGACATCCATGTACAATCACAAACACGACCGACTAAGATGGTCGCCTCGCTTGTGTGTGGCCGGCAACTGCACGTCTCCAGCCGAAACGCAAGTCATGCTTTACGGCGGATTATGGGGCGGCGGTGGTACTTCCTCGGTCGATAGTTCTCCTTTAAACTACTGTCATTGAACTATTGTAACAATATATAGAAAACTTGTCATATTTTAAAACATATCGCAATATGTAATCATGCCATGCCATCTTTACTAATAAATACAGTGTCAGCAACGTAAGCGACCTTAGTCGAAACTTGGCTTGACATCTTGTTATGTACTTCGCCCATAAGGGGTTTCAACTAGGACAAGTGATTTATTAATATGCACGAATGCGTGTATTGTGCACTTGTACGCTATGTGTAATACACAAGACATATGAGTGACAATATTCATGAGGAAAATCATAATGAGTTTCAATAATAGCTTTTAGCGCCAAGCTTTATTCGAATTCAATTATTTATTTGGTTTAAAGTACCATTGAAATGTCTTTATTATTAAATTCTGTTTGCGAGTCTTCAAAGATTAGATTTGCCGTATGACGTTTTCCTCCACAACTGGGGTATATTCTTCCTTCAATAATCTGTTTCTCTAATATCGTCAGCGACAAGGTCCCTAACAATTGCAATTTATCGATTATAGACGAGACAAGCTACTTAATATACCTTCCAAAACTTGCTACTAGTCACCCACCCAACTCTCGACCGCATCTAACGTTGAATAACTTTGTCGGTCGTTTACGATCTAAACAATGCAGAGCTACGCGCATCAAAGCGAATACTTCGAGTAGTACGTAAGAGGATCTCTCGTCCCAGTTATCAGATGCAAGGTCCATTAATCGTAATACATCTTGCCGCAAGTGTAGTCTGTCAAGGACCGCGAGCCGACATGAGCCGAGACTTAGACCATAGGAAACGAGAGACGATAAGCGATTTGAACGTCTGTACGCTTAATATGAGTTTTAGGCTGATTTTGGTAATTCGTATTGGAAAAATCTTTAGACTTGTCTCATAGGAAATAGTAATTCGTATCGAAAAAATAAATTTGAGACTTGTAGCGTAGGAAACAAAGAACAGGAAGCGTGTTCAACGTCTGTGTATTTAATATGATTTTTACTCGTTTTCGAAATTCTTGAACAAAAGTAAGTAAACAAAAACATTTAATAATAAGAAAAAAATATTAATATGTCTTATATGGAATATCTTACTATTTGTATGCATATAACAAAAATATTAAAATAAGTAATATTAATAACAAAAATGTAAATACAAATTATATCCGTGTGGCTATATAAAACCTGTCTGAAATTTATTATCTACGATGTACTTATCATCCATGTTTATTATTATTTATTTCTTATCTAGTTTGAAGTCCAAAAAACTTTAATATACCATATTTATAAATGTGAATACATTTGCATATAAATATGTCTTTATGAGCATTGTATTGCATTAGATTATAATATTAGTTTAAAATCACACATTCGATTTTATTATACATGAATATAACATAGCCGAGAATAGTTGAAAACATAGTCGAATCACATGAAATTGAATTGCCTACGCTATTCGATACTTACATTATATGTACCTACTTATTATTTTATTATAAAATAACATTTTAACATAAATATAATAAAGTATTCTTATAAACGTAGGAACTGAGCTATATGTAATAAGCATATTTTCTTGTTGTGTATACATAAGGTTTTCTATATAAATATATGTATCGTTGGTCGCTTACAGTATCGAGGTGGAGTGTCTAAAAGGAAACAATTTAACAATGTTTATGTTGTTTAAGATAAACGTAAACATTATTATCAAACGGACGTGAGAGTAAGTGTATTTTTAAACGAATGTAATGGACCTTTTTATCACTCATGACAACGGCTGAGATAAAATGAGTAATGGTTGTTACAAACAATTATACATATGTTAAGAATAAATATTGAAGGTGGTAGAACTTTTATAAGTGCTTGCGGTGGCACTTCCGCTATGGATTACCAATGATTTTTTAAGTTAATAGTTGAATTCATTTTAGTTTAGTTAATTCACATAAAACTAGATTTTATGTACTTAGTTTAAAGATACTTTCTAAAGACCCAAAGCCCTTTCCTAGTTAATAAAACAATTGATTGCTTCATATATACATAGTGTTCTTATTTTCGTAGAAAAAATAGCATTTTTTTTATTTTATTTGTATAAACGTAAAGGACACAATGTTAAGTGGTTATTGCAGCAAATGGACATCCACAACTAACCACAAAACAAGAATAAAGTTCTATAAATCACATGTAGTCTGATATTACATACATACTCGTACGTAGATACCCGAAAGAGATGTAATGTATCTTTTATCTTTCGCGTATAATTACTTCCACTATTCCTGGGGACCAAGATGACCCTCCACTAAATACTGCTAACGACCACATTTTCGCTCCAACATACAAAAATACTTATCGGCGGCATAGTGGTTTTGATATTTGTCAAATCTAATTTTATTCTACATCTATAAAATAGTTATTGTTTTGAAAAATTGAACTTGAAATATAAGTAAAAACGCGGGCACAAAATTAGCTTAATACTACGAACATTGATATAGTTTTATAATTGTTAAAATATACTGTTGTGTTTTAAAATGTAACTTAAAAATGTGAACAAAGCCGTAGGTACAAAATTAGTTAAAAAAACACAGGCATGACCGAACCGTAACTAAATATCAAGCGTAAAAGCAATGTGAGCTAATATTTACTAGAGCACTTTACTTTCTAAGAAAAGATAAGTCGGTCTGTCCACGATTGTTTACCTCATTATCAAAGGTCATTGACACACAAGTTCATTACTAACTAGATAATAAACTAGACACTTCGATAACTACGGTAGTATTTCTATATGAAACGTACATACAAAGTATACTTTTTTATTAGGACAATATCTATACAGATACTCGTATGTACAGGAGATAAAGGAAAATTTACATAGTATTTTTTTAATATATATTTTTTTATAGTTTTGACGTTTTCTTTTGCATTGCACTGTGTACATTAATTCTTCTTTTGAAGAAGAAGTACTACTGTGTTTTGGATTAATGTAATTGGTATATTTTTTATAAAAAGGGAGTAGCAAATGAACGTGCAGTCCATCTAATGGTAAGAGGTTATTGCATCTATAAACAGCTCCATAAATAAGAGTCCCACTTGAAGTCGATTTCATATACGTTTCTACATCCGAGGACTAAGTCGTCTCGAATCGAAAGCTAGAATTGGATGTGGTGGTGGTAGGTCCCTGGTGGAATATATGGAATTTATGACAACTCAATTAATCATTAGGTGTAGTAGCGTGCACTGTGATCGAACTAAAATAGTCCTTCATTGATTAAAGCAAATAACAGCAGTGACAGGGCAGGGCCTTACCATCAGGTGGACTGCACTCTCATTTGCAAAACTGCAATCTTTTTTACATCATGAGATGTTCAAGTTGAGCGTACTCTTTGTAGTATAAAATTACCATCACTGCGATCATTATCAATCCACTATTGACCCGCTTTTTGCCATAAACATCCTTACAGACATGCGATTAGTAAGCTTCACATATATTTGACAACTTTATAGAGAACCTTCACGCTTGGAGGTTTTACGACGTTTCCCTTCATCCTTAAAGCAAGCAATAACTTCTTGAAACTTTTAATAACTTAGAAAACCTATTCAAAACTTGAATAGTATTTAAATATTTTACAAAACAAGTGATAACATCAACTTTGAAAGTGAAATATAAATTCGCGAAACAGCAATTTCCCAAGAGACATTAAAAATAATGCTCTCTGTTGGCATAAGGAAACCCGGGCTTTCTACGTTTGTTCCTTTTGTTGCATTATGCATTTAATATGTATCTTGATTTACAAGTGGTTAGAGTTTGTGGTTCACTGCGGTTGCTAATAGCACTCCCAAATACAAGTAGCTAACGAGCATTTTGCTTGATGGTATATGGACTGACTTCTTTAGACGTGTAACTAATGGGCATCTACGTACGCTCTAAACAGACCTTAAATCATAATAACGTTGTGCACAGGTGCTACACATAAGGACTAAGATGGTTGGCTCGTGGGTAAAATATAAATATATATAGATAATGCTGTGTGAAATAGGAAAACATTAAAAAAATGTTTCTGACACTTATTATCTCACTCTAGAATAATCTGTGTCGTTTCAGCCACAGACACATACTAAGACAAAAATATAAACTCCCAGATCGAGAATGATGTTCCAGATCCAGATGTTTGCCTGGCCGGGATTTGAATCAGGAACCATCTGCGTGTCAGACTGGTACGACGTTACGCCAAACAGATCGTTGATTTTTTTGCTTTAATTCTTGCTTTATAGGCTACCACTCCTAAAAATCTTTCACTAAAACAGATCTCGAATGATTTTTTAAATAAGTTTTTACGGCATTGGATTCCATTATTTAAGCCTTATAGTCTTTCTTTCATTTATATACGATTTATGTCATCTGATGTTTGTAAATTTTAAATTCAAAATCCATCCACATTTTACTATATCGCCAATCATTGTATGCAGTTAACTTTGTCAAATGAATTGAGAATGTCAAACCCCTTAGACGGCATTATCCTAAGTAAACGTCATGTAAACGTGTTCCGAAGGGCAAGATTCAATCAAGCCAGACTTGGAAGGTTAATTCCAGATGTAAGCAATGCGAGCGCTTTGAACGTGTGTAAAATGGATTTTGCCGAGAATTCCCCGAGAACAGACTGATTTGTTAGGCGTCTTTGCTATTCAGACGTATTTCGCTTGAATTTCAAAGGTTACAGAAACTATTCAGGAATTTCTAGCATCGCGTTTATGGCGGGAACATTTTGCAAAAACTCATCTGGTTATCCGGGCGTCTGGGTTACTTGTGAATTTATGGAATTTACAAGTTGAAGAAGAAGAATAATAAATTCATTTACGAAACAAGAAAATGGTTCGGCATCTTTGTTTTTTAGACTTATTCTACTTATTCTCTCCAACACTATCTCATAACATACATTTCATTGTCTTTGATTTGTTTTTTAATTTGCGTTTTCGGGTAATTTAATTTTAAGACAGGAGAGTAATTATGTATGGAAACATAAAGAAAAGAGGAAATGGAAATAAAAGACTAATATGAAGACCTAATTCCCACAGAGTAGAGTAATTGGTAAGGTAACTATCAGACGTACAAGACAATTTCTAGAAAAATGTATAGTAGGAATATTCGCAAAAGTATATTTGGCTTAGAGAAAATCTTGTTACAACTGGAGCCTTTGAGTTATTCAATTTTAAGATCGAAGACGGTTTCAGTATAAGAGAATATGAAAAAAAACTAGAAGTACAAAGATAAATCTCTAAGAAATTCTATTCCTTTTCTTTGCGACAATAATTTGTTCTATTTAAGTCTAATATGCTTGAAATTGTAAGAAATAATCCACATAAGGTTATTGAGGGCTTTCATTCGAAATTCGTTCATGTCTAGAATGTTTTGTCAAAAATAATATTACATGTTTATTTTTTAAATATGGTATATGATAGAATCTTATATAGATAAAATATTTTTAAGTGAGTAAGTAAATAACAAACAGTTACTAACATGATATATATTAGCCATGTATTTCTACGGGGATTAATTAGCTCCAATATTTATGTGGGTAAGGTAAACGTAACGAGAAATATTTATGTCGAAAATGTTTCGCTAAAATTAGTATTTTAGTCATATGTAATTAGTTTTCGTTAAATAACTTGTTTACTAGTGAGACTGGATAAGATAATCAAAAGATAAACAGTAATTAAGGTTTTAAGATAATAAATAGTAACTCGTGTTTGGTATCATTTTATTCTTTACAAAGTTATCTAAATTTGCTTAAACCATTTTACTTGATGGCTCTTTAGCTTTATAATGTGAAGATCTATACCTCTTTTAGGAACAAAAGCATTGTCGTAACGTCAATTGTATTGCGGAATGTAAAACAATGTTGAGGAGAATCGTAGACGTATTGCTCCCTCAACAACCGCAAAGACATTAGGAGCGATGAACATTATCCAGCCTCTTGAATGCAGCGAGGGTTGCACGCAAATATGAGTGAAACTAAAAGGGGTAGCTAAAAGCCACGAGATGATGACAGGGTACGCAATAGTCCTCATGACTACAATAAATAAGGCTACAAGTTAGTACCAGCCATTGTTATTTCCTTAACGGGCCGTCTTATGACCCTCTTAATTAATTTGAAACTTTCTGAGGTCTCCCGTGGCTTGCAATTTGAATAATAGCACGGATAGGGTGCCGAAGCTTAATTTTAATTGCAAATATTTATGTTAAACGAGCCTCCGGGCGAAGTCGAATGTCTTCCTATGATATTACAAAGCATGATATACTGTTTGGACAATACCTCTGTGTTTTTGCGAAACATAAATGGTGGCATCTCCGGTCCTTTGATTCGCTGGTTTTACATTTGTTTTTACCAAGAAATTTTAATTTATACCATACCGAAACTTTTGACATTATCCAATTTTTACCGTACCTGAAAAAAAAAAGAAATTTTATATTTAAAATATATTTAACTAAGTAACATATATTCTTAAAATACTATATATACTGTAATTAGGATACTTATATTAATAATTTTTAATATTAGAAGTTTATATCGACTTTACTTATTTATAATCAGCGTGTATCATTTTTATTATGAGTAGCTCAATGTTACTTTTCTTGTGTGTTAACATCATAAAACAAATTGCAAGAAGAACTAAAACTTTATTTTGCACGTTTCTCACCAGTCAGTATCATTTCTTATAACTACTGATTTCATACAATTTGTCAAAGTTGTAAGTGTCAACGTTAGTTTTGTCGGTGTATTCGTGTGTGTCAACATCATAATTAAAAATTGCTACAACTTTCTCTTGTACGTTTCTCGTCCGTGTGTATCATTCCTTAGACAATAATACGCACGTTCCAGCAATCTATTAGAGACCCCAGGCCAGACTGGTCGGCAGACAGGCTGCGTGCCGATGTATTAACAAGGATTCGTATTTCCACTTCTGTTTACAGATATTAATATTTGTCTCAGCTTACTAAACTTGATTATGCGCGTTGTATAACTAAATGGGTGAACTATACAAGAAATATATAGGTTAACTTATTTTGTTACTAGCTTCAGCCCGCTTTGCTCACGCAGATGTCGATTTTACAAGAAATTCAAATTTAATATTTTCAAGACCGGTTGATCTTGATACTAAAAAATAGCAAATAAATATTGCTATACCGCCAAGGCCTCAATTATGTTGTAATTATAATTAACATAATTTGTGCAATAAACAATTTAAATTCCATATAATAATCCTAAAGTCAACACGATTGGTATTAAGAACACGACAATTAAATAAGCCCGACAACATACGCTAATAAGTACTTAACCTACTTACCTGATAATCGATCTACGGTAATAATGTGTGCGTAATGAAGTAGATGATAGTAGCCGAAACGATAAAACAAATACACTAATAAAGGTTTATCTTTGTAGAGTGACAACACTTTCAATCACTTTCAAATTCCTTAAACTGAGCACAGTTGAACACGTAAATAAATATAGATGTTATATGTTAAAATCGTACTAGACTGTATCACTGAACTTGCATGCGTTATAAAAGATTTCATAGGAAATTCGCACGGCACGCTGCGTCTATTCGTCACTGTCGAGCAATTAAGCGAGTCGCGAGACTGAAAACTATAGAATTAATGTCGTTATTATAAACCTTATTACAAAGGAATAGATGCTACAATCCTGAGTTTATTTGGACTGTTATTTACGATAGAAATAAAGACGAGAACGTGCGTCTCCCGGGACGCTCTCACGCGATGTCTACTGTGTACTACTAGCGAGTTTCAAAATACGTAAGGTTTAATGCCAATGCCCGGTAGCAAGCGATATATACACAATAATCAACAACAATAAAACTGTTTGCTGATAATATAACAAATTACTATGTTTAATAAGTAGTAGTGGGTTTCCGGCCTCTCACACGTGTATCAGAATTTCTAATAATTGGTACACATGTAAGATTTTCGAAAATTATGTGTGTAATAAAAATTAATGATCACGTTAATGGTGAAAGCATCGAGTGAAAACTGGGGAGAGAGCTCCCTATAAAATTCTCGAAAGTGCGTGAAGTCTATGAATCTGTGCTTTACCAGTGTAGCGAACTGTAGCCTAATACTTCCCGATCTGACCGAACAACCCGTCTCTAGAAATGAATACAATTAAAGGAGTTAGGAGAGAATTAGTTTGTGTGTGTGTGTAGTAGTGAATTAGTAGATGGGAGAACTATATTTCTACCGGGGAGGTACCACCTCCGTCGGTCGTGTTTGTAATTGTACGTGGATGTCTATGGGCTGCGACTACTTAACAACAGGTGGTTTGCATGCTCGATTGCTACTCTTCACACAAAACAAAAAAGAAAACATTATTATTGTATGCAAGTATATCTTCTTAGCAACATGCAAAGAGAATAAATGTGAAAAATAATAATTGGAAATTTAAATGCGGACAATATGTGGAAAGTAGATCGATTGGTGTTTCCGTACGCATATGGCGTATTGCACTAATAGCGGTGTGCACGGAGCGTTGACGCCAGGTGCGTTTGTGGTCGCCAGATAATTGGATGCATCAGAACAGTCCCAAAATATAGCGTGAAGCATATCTAGACTTGAAACGAAAATTAAATAAAGTACAGTATAAGTATACTATCTTAAAATATTAGAGACAAATGATTACAGATGACAGTATTAACAGAAGAAGATCTAATATGCAACGAGAAGAAGAGAACGGCACAATCGAAATGAAGAAGTTCTTTGGCTAGAAAGCGCAGTGAGTTTAGGAACATTCTGTCAAATACCCGGAATTCCGAACAAAGGAACCCCTTTATTTATTATTCAAAACTAAAAATAAAATCTATTATAAAAATTAGAAGACTGATTAGTTTATTTCATAGCATAATAATTGTTATAAGATTATTGAAGTTTTTATTTTATTATTTAATAATATTTATTGTGATTACTAGTTTGACTGATTGCTTAATAGTAGGACAGTCTACTATTTGGTTCAGATTTGTCTGTTATACTGTTATTAGTAATACGATAAAATGATATACGAGTATTGTGATGCAATATTGATACATCTTTTAAATAATCATTTGTAACTTTTTCAAAAATTGATATTTCGTCGTTTTTTGTAATCAAGACATGGTCCGATATTTTTACAGAGTCTTGGAAACCCTGGCACCCCTTCGGATATTGCTCGAATTACCTGAGCGTGGCAACCACAGAACTGTATGGCTTTCGATTATATGGATATCCGTTTCGTCGAAACGTTTCTAATATTACCAATAGTACACAAAATAATAGATTTGCTTTTCATATGTACTTTCCGATCCAGGGGCTGCAGGAAGAGATTTCATTTTGAAATAAGCATTCCTTTGCACTACATTCTATATTATATACTTTTTGCGTTATAGCGTGTAAAAAAAACTTATAAATAAATAATTCATGTTAGTCTAGTCTTGTAATAGGAATGTGATAATTGTTTCTTCACTTTATTTATATTCAATGGGAAGCAAACTGGTGATCTATCAAAGGCATGAAACGTTCTTAAATGTTCATTAAATGTTGTTTTGATAAATATATGTGACATAACCGTTTTAGCCAAGGGAATAATAACATCTCATACTAACTATAAGGGATAACCTTGAATAGAGCTCCCATCCTGAAGGTCCTTGCTTCCGTCAAGGTTCCCAACTACGATTCAAAAATAAAGACAATAAGCAGTACTCTCTTTATACAAGGCCGGCTAAGTTTCCATGTATTATTATTAATTGTTTACATTAGTCTTTATTGTGTTTCCTATGTACTTGGGATTTACGCCATAAAAAGCTATGTAGAAAGCGTCTTATAAACAATGGAGTGATTCTATGAGTGTCATGTCTTCATTCCGAGGTATGGATTGCAAAAAAAATGCTTAAATTCCAAACGTAGACAGTGTGCTGCGAATAACAAAACAATGGTTACGAAACGCACCCGGGTCAATGACATACCGACATTAATTTCGTTGTATCTGCTACGACCTTCAAAGGCTACTCCGTTCATATACTTAAAGCAATTATTTCGCATTGGTAGTAATGAAAAACAATACTTAATTAAGTCTCTAATTAATATAAAGTAAAATCTCCCTTCACGTCTGTCTGTCTTTCTGTTCATGATAAACTCAAAAAGTACTGGATAGATTTTCTCACAGTTTTCTACAACATGTAGAGTGATTTCTGAGAAAGGTTTTGGTGCATAATAACTGAAGTTTTTTGTAAATTACGCAAGAACTTAAATAGTTAAATTTAATACAATAATTCAGTCATCGTTCGAAATAGATGTTTTTAATAGTTAGTTTTTGCAACTGGGTATTGACTGGATGCATTTATGTAAAAAAAATAATGTAAGAATATATAAAAGGAAAATTACAAGATCCAATGATCCAAGAGATCAATGCAGTTGAAACCGCTGAATCTTGAATCCTGGAATTTTGTAAATAGGTTATTTATAGAGTAAGTCAACACTAAGAAAGGCAAATTCCAAATATCATATCTAAGAGGGTACAAATACATACAAGTACATATTTATTTTAAAAGTGAGGTATATTTATTTTAAATATTTTAAAGGTTAAGATTAAACGATAGTTCAACCGGAGAGGTATCACAGCCGCCCACATAATCCGTCGTAAAACATTACTTGTGTTTCGGTTGGAGAGATGCGGTTGCCGGCTACACTTTGAAGCGAGGCAACCATCTTAATTCTCACGAGTAGTAACGTATCTACGTTCGAGCTCAGATAGGATTTCAGTTGTGCTTGTGGTTGTACGTGAATATATAGACTGTGGTTGGCATGCTTGTTTGCTACTGTTCTCACATAAAAAATTTAAACATGATTTTAAAAGACGAGGTAAGAAGGTAATAGAGCCACATTAGTTGAAATATTATATTCAACATGTCATAGTTTATTTTGCAGCTTGCCGTGGTAATCAAGAGTTCATCTGCCAAGAAGTTGTTTTCTCAGTTAACTAATGATATACTTAGAGACGAAACCATTTCCACACTTCCTTGTTTTCTTTTCAGCAAAATAGAACGAGTCTATTTTATGCTTTAATATCATGATCTATAGATAACTAAATTCCAACTGTCTGTTCATAATTTTAAAGCTAGTAATAATTTTAGGCAAAATATTTAACATTATCAATTTAAGATTTTACAACACATTATTTCGGATCAAACAGTATTACTAAAAAAAAAAGTATTTTTAAAAAATAAGATACTTAAATTTATTTGTACTTTTGTTCTGACTAAACTGACTTATTTTGATTAAGATGTTGGATTATGTTTAAAACAATGAGAACTAATAGTTTCAGAACTATAAAAGGTGGATATCTACTTTGTATTTTCGGTGACAATTTAGTATTTTTCGAAAAGAAGCAAGTATTGGGTATTATAAGCGGACCATATACTTCACGTTCAATTAAATTTGGGGTATATTTTTTCTCGCTTTACTTGTTCGGGTTAATATTAAAGACCTTTTAATCTGTTTGAAATAAATTGAAACAATATTGAAATATGTTAACTTCACTTACTACTACTTCTTCATTAAGCACTTATGTAGAACTATGAAAAATAACAATCTATCACATTACCAAATTTGTATATGTTGACTTATTATGCTTTATTACGTATAGTTCAGCATACATTCTACCAGTCTTATTTTATGTACTGAATCTGGTTCCATAGCGTGACCTACAATTATTAAATTTAATGCATTAATTTGTAGGTCAATTATAATTTGAAAACGAAAGTGTATTTATTATTTATTGATAATGTATAAATTTCTTGCATTCTAATATCAATAAAAATTGTAAGTATTAAATAAATATGCGTATGATCTTGAAATACGATTAAAGTTGAAAGTTGAAATATGTTACGGCAAAAACGAATATATTATATTAAATTTTAATCATTAAAAATACCAAAATTTTTAATTTAATTCAAAGTCATACGATATTAAAAATACGCTTTGCCTCTTATTATGGACTAGCGGCCCAGCTTCGCTCGGGTAATAGAGTTTATATTTATTTATATTATTTTTCTTTCATACATGCATCCAATCATAACCTAGTTGCAAAAACTAACAATTAGAATCTATTTCGAACGACGACTGAAATACTGTATGGATTTTACTATTTAATTTCTCGCCTAATTTACAAAAAAACTTGCCTTATTATGTACCTATAAAACCTTCCTCAGGATTCACTCTACCTGGTGTCGAAAACTGAGAAAATCAGCCCAAACCTTTTAGAATTTATAACGAATAGACAGACAGACAGACGCGACGGGGGACTTTGTTTTATAATATCTAGACATATCGCAGAGCCCGAGAGTAGATCTAGGACAGGTTTATATAAATTGATTTTCATTACCACGCTTCTATATAGAGGTGTGGTGGTAGATGTAGATATAGATACAAGTGATATGTCAAGCTAAAACGTTACACCACAAGGTGGACATTAAATAATAGAAACTTTATTTAAAGTAGAACTAAAAAATAGACGACGTGCTTGAAAAAGTTTTAATTCAAAAATCTATAGTAAATACTTGCTCAATTCTCAACGGGTGTAAACCGTTCACCGCCGCAGTTAACGCAGCCATTATTCTTTGTGATATCCTTAAATGTGTCACTTGTCAGCGTGACAGCTTACGATACTTCACATTAGACTAACCAATAAACGAAAAGCGATAAACGATGCAAATCTATCGATGATTCCTCAAGAACAAACGGGATGATAATTTTAAAATCTTACGGTAAATTTTATTGTGAAACGCCTAGGCGTGATTTGGGAATAAATTGTACTCAAATGACGTGACGACAAACGGCACGACACTATCTTAAGTCGTT
>DWON01004410.1:0-16290 GCA_018251015.1 Phocides pigmalion okeechobee | reverse complement strand
CCATGGGCTGCAGTGACCACTTAACATCAGGTGGCCTGCATGCCCGTTTCTTACTCTTTCATAATAAAAAAAAATTGCACCCACAATTGAGACGACACTTACTTTTGATTTTGTTTTAATTTTCCTCGTCCATTGTGTTAGTGTTCATTTTGTTGATGAACTTAAATAAATAAATAAATAAAACTATATTTATAAAATAAATTAATTAATCGCAATAGCTTTTGTGGAAGGTCTGGTACAGTAGATCTTGGGTCTGGCTTCATCGACAATACAATTTGGTATTGTGCGGCAGCCCGTTGAATTGAACGGTAATGAGGTTTCAGTGAGACGTTAGCTCTCTTAATATTGCGCTTGTATCCGCTCACAGCCATATGTGGATCGTTGATAATATTAAAATGTAATAAACGATTTTTTTTTTTCAAAAAATATTATTAATTGCTTGGATGCGAATGTTCAAGTATCTTGAACTTAAAATACAAATTAACAATTTAATCCACGTTTGATCGACGCCGCCGGTGACAAGAGGACTGGTTCATATTTCGCGCAGAGAATTACAATTGCTATTCAACGCGGGCATGCAGCTAGTGTTCTTGGAACCATGCCATATGAGCACGGATTCCCTTTAGATTGTGTAGGTCAGGTGAAAATAAATTAACGACTTAATTATAACTCCAGTGGTTCAGATCCGAGTGGAAGGTAAATGATCATTGGGCAGATCATCCACGCGCCGGATGGACAACATCAAGAAAACGAGTGCTTCAATCAATCAGTGCTTATACAATTTTACACTAATACATTGCGGATTTTATGCATTTCATCATATGACGGGTACCCACTTTTGTGTAAGTCACAAATAGTACAAAGTTCATTGCATAATAATAACATTTATTTCAGATTTGTTGAATCCATATTTTGTTAGTGTGTTAGTAACAATAGTGCTTATGAACGTATGTTAGTATTGTTAGTAGACATAGGTACATTGAGTTATTTAATTCATTACATTACATATAGTGAGCGCGGTATCGTGATATGAAACTCAAAAAACTAAAACGAACTAGTCGTAAGGTAGATCGATTAATCTACCTGTCAACAGTTTCCCCCGCCACCTTTATTTCGCCGTGACGACGAGCCATACAACTGGTTCGAAATATCAGCAATTAAAAAGCGTTAATCGTGAGTACCCGTTATATGATAAAATCAGTGCTTAGTCACTCAGTGTTTTCGCAACATTACCACAACCAAAGGTGGTTTTCATACTTTTGTCGTGGCTTATGTGACTTTTGACTCGAGGTGCTGCAGGTCCGAAATGTCCCACTTTATTCGGGCAATTCTCAAGGTATTTACTTTCGTCAGTAATGTGCTCCGTCGTTCACACTGAAGAGGATGGTCGTCGTCAAGTACTGACTGGAGTTGGATTAAGCAGTCATCCTCCAGCAAAAGACCGGGTAAAGAGGGAAGAGGCCCGAATAATTCCTACCCGTTTCCTCTCCCGCGTAGAGCTGATAGTATCGATGGGTATGAGTAGTAAACTAGGTGTAGGACGTCCTCAATTTAGTTCGTTTAAACTTTGTAAACGAGAGCGTTTATTAAAAGAAAAGTTTCGTTATAAACTAAAACCGATAAACGAATATGCAACTACATATATACTAAGCGGCTTAGTGACTTTCAGCAAAAGTTACATATATGTCATGAGTTTATGAAACAATAATCGGCTTAGAGACAGATTATGTTAGAGTAGCATTTTGGTAGCTAAAAGATAAGGATCCAATTTAAAGGTCTACATTTGATAGGTAGAACTACAGTTTGACTTGGGAGGTACCTCCGTCGCTCTCATAGTCCACCGCGAAGCAACTTTTGCGTTTCCACTGGTCAGATGCGGTTGCTGACAACACTTAAAAGCTAGGCAACCATCGGAAGTAACAACTTGTATACGCTTGAGCTCAGATAGGACTTCAGACCTGTTTGTTTGTATGGCGATGTCCACGGGTTGCAGCGACTACTTAGCTGGTGAACTGCATGCTCGTTTGCTATTCTCAAATAAAAAAGTGGACACATGTCTGTAAAGCAAGGTCATATAATCGCCATTAACATAATAATAACAATTATTTCTATCTCCTTATTGTACTCTCAGTACTCATATGCGCGTGCGCGCTTTTGTCTAGCGCAGACCTGTTTTACTCTGCTCCTTAAAAAAATTACTTCAAATAGTGCTAAAAGTAAAATATCTAGTAGTTAGTAAAACTTGTGAAATATCAACAGTTCATAGATTTTTGCCTCGAATAGCGAAAACAGATCTCAAGAACGATCACGTAATTAAAATAATTATTTATAAACCCACTACTTGTCAATACTAGTAACTGACTCAACGAGTTAATTACTCAAGTACAATTACTTGAGTAACGAAAAAAACATGATAAAATAATATAGTTTAGGGCAATATTTTCCAAATTACGTTTTGCTATATTTCCCGGAAAAATCCACTGGTTAATAGGAAGTGAATATTTCTGAAGTAGGTTAAAAGATAGTAAGTCTATTTCTAAGTTTTGTTTATTTGATAGGAGTAGCAAACGAGCATGCAAACCACCTGAATTTAAGTAGTCGCAGTTGGTAGACATCCAGGTACAACCACAAACACGACTGAAATCCTATCTGAGTTCGAACGTAGATAATGTTGCTACTCCTAAGGGGTAAAATGGTGGCCTCGCTTCAAAGTGTAGCCGGCAACCGCACCTCTCGAACCGAAACACAAGTAATGCTTTACGGCGGATTGTGAGGACGGTGGTGATACCACCCCGGTCGATCTATAGCTCTCCCACCGTTAGATTCGGTGAGTTAAGTTTGGTGAGATTGATAACATTGACATCGATAAACGGTTTCGCTATAAACGCACCCAAGCTATTTTTACTGTCTAAAAAGGCTTCATTTCTTAGTAAGGGATAACTCGGGTTACCTTTAGATTTGGATGGATCGCCGCTCCTCAAATAAGATAAAAAATAAAGGTTCTTCAATGTGGAAAATAGGGAGCTTTTGAGTTTTACGATATTGGTTTTTGTTACTACTCACTATTTTGGGCATGTACAGATTATATCATTCGGTTCATTTTACTTTGGCTGAGCATACTCAAATTTATTAAAAGACGGGAGAACTATAGTTTGACCGGGGAGGTACCACCACCAACACCCTCATAATCCACTGTGAAGCATTACTTGTTTCAGTTGGAGAGGTGCAGTTGCCGGCTACACTTTGAAGCGAGGCGACCATCTCAGCCCTCGGGAGTAGCAACGTATCTACGTTCGAGCTCAGATAGGATGTTAGGATGTCAGTCGTGGTGACGTAGATGTCTAGGGGGTGCGACTACTTAACATCAGGTGGTTTACATTCGTTTGCTACTCTTGTCATATAAAAAAATTAAAGTAAATCAGTGATAGCCTAGTGGCGACCAACCGATCTCACGCACGAGTCATCCGGAGTTAAGATCTCTGTCCCTTTTGTAGTAGGAACGGAATACAAATTCTCAATTATCACGATGTCGGTTATGATAATGATGATGAAGATGGTAATGACAATATTATTGGTGATGGTCAATGTCGATGACAGTGACAAATATAACGGCGACAATGACTTATACGATGTTCATTTTGATGTCGACGAAAATTTTCTTTTATTTTAAAAAAGGAGCAATCAAGCGTGTACGCCATATGATGTTAATTGGATTCTGCGGTTAATGCATATCCACGTTCAACATTAAACAAGACAAAAGTCCTGCCTGACGTTGTGCATAGAACCGTTGCTACTCCTGAGGACTGAGATGGTCGTCTTGCTTGTAAATATAGCTGGTAGCACACCTGTCCAACCGCAACTCGAATAATGCTGTACGGTAGATTACAAGGACGGCGGTACTACCCCGGTTGAAATATAATACCATCTTGATGATGATGATGTTGTCAATGTCGATGATGATGACTTTGATGTCAATTCTGATAATGATGACGTTGTTCGTTTGCGTAAAAGCTTTTTTGACGCACGCCACGCATTTGCATGATAATTCCAAATCTTAATCTTAAACCCCATGGTAGTTTCAGTGAACGAGTGAATTTCAAGTTTCAAGATCCGCTCGCAACCGAATTCCGCTTAATGGAGAGTTTCAGCGAGTTAGCGGTTCTTGGACTGTAGTTGAAGCTAGAAATCTGGCATGCTTTCAAGAAATTTTCAATCGTTGTGTATTTTACAATGCAAGGACAGAGAGGGACCAATGTGTCATCGAATCTCATTCAAACGAATATAAAACTCCACGCACATATTTACACAGTTTCTGCAATCATAGCCTTATATTAAGATTTCCAGCAACATGGGTGCTGTGGACACAAGGCGAGTAGATAAGCACCCAGACGCAAATCATATATTCTGAACTTATTTATCAGTACACGAGGCGAATAAAAAAACACCCAGACGCAGTTGAAGACAAGTTTTAGATAAGATTATACCTATTTTGCGTTATGGAAGATTACAATCCATATGATCGTAAGTCACTGACGTCCATGGACATTTTAACCACCTCCAAGTAGAAATTCTGAACATCTCACACTGCGTAGACGGAGTGCCTGTATCCTCTGATCTCTGCATAGGATAAGTATTAACACGTTACCGTTGTATTGCATTTGTGAAATAAGAAAAATGATGAGATAACAGACTTTACGCAATCTTTTTCAAATTTTGTATTGCTATACAATTTATATCAGCTATTGAAGCTTATAATTCGCCGACTAAAGTAATCGTCGCTATACTGAATTAATAAGGAGTCAACGTCGGGTGTTTTTTAGTAAGACCGCCTTACATGACCCAATCTTTTCCACAAGAGGTTATTAAGGTCGTTGAACTCTCACATTGTAACTTGGACATTCATTAAGATTAGGTCATGTCAAAGTCAAAGGGCATTTATTCAAAATTTATTCTTCAATTCATTCAAAATTATAACTACCAAAAAAAAAATCCATTATCACTTGTGAAAATACCTCTCTGTTATGAAAAACACCTTTCAATAAAATAATATACATATTTGAATTTGAGTTTAATGATTGGTCTTTTCTTCTAATGACTTATTTGCGTATGAATGCTATTTTTCGTCGTACATGACCAAATTTCTTATCCCAAGAGATTATTAGAGTCAATAAACTGATTTAACATTGTAACTTTGTCATTTAAATGTATATAAGAAATATAATATTTTATTATAATTTCATTAGTGGTCTATACTGGTCTATTGGTGTAAGAAGTGATGTTTTCCACCTTTCATGATCAAATCTCTTTTCCGAGAGATTTTTAGGGACGATAAACTGATTTTACATTGTAAGTTTGACATTGTACGTATATGTATGTACGTTGTAAATATACATAATAAAATAAGATATTTTAATTTAATTATTGGTCTTCTCTTCTACCGGTCTACTAGTGCAATATGTGTAAAAAACAATTGTATTTCGAAAAAAATCCATCAAAAGGCCGAAATATAGAGGTATTTTGGGTCTTTCGAAAAGGTAACAGAAAAGAAAAACAGCCTAAATTTATTAGTAAAACAAACCTCTACCGTTCTTTCCCAGTCGGTGTATTCATTGACGATGGTGTAGAAAATCTCGCTCAGGTGATACGTGTAGGAGTTTCTCACGTAGGTCCTGGAACAAAACGAGTACAATTAGAAATATACACGATATGGCAGCGAAAGAATCAGTATTGCTTGTTCATATCTCCTTGTTCATATCTGCACATCTGGATGTCCAGATTTGTGTTCTACTATAAATCTGTGCAGTTGGAGAATTATACCGTCGCCCCCATAATCCATCTTAAAGAAGTATTTGTGTTTTGGTCGGAGAGACACGGTTGTCGGCTATACTTACAAGCGAGGTTATCATCAGTCTTTAGGAGTAACAGTGTATCGATGCCTAAGTCAGGCAGGTCTTTAGTCTTGTTTGAGATTGGACGCGGATGCTATTGGCTACAGAGACCATTTCAATTCAGGTGGCCTGCGCGTTCGTTTCCTACTTTTAGAACACAAACCATATCAATTGATTTTTTCGTCTGTTTTGGTCTTCTGCCTTTCTGCTACATCACGTCACGAACGTCAATCTGTCTGGCCATTGTCCGGCGAGTTGCAGACCTTACATATTGTGGTATTAATAGTTAATAGGCGCTTCTGCAAACATCCCTGATCTCTGATCACCAAGGTAACCGCATCAGCATCCCGAATCCACTAGTATACTTGACTCGAAGAGCATTATTTATGGATTTTGGTTAAAGTTCTACCAAAGGCTGCTCGTGTTAAAAGATAGACTGCATGCGCTATATAGTGTTATTTTAACATTATGTGAGCAATGAGCAACCGATCGGGCTAATAAACTTCATCGATAATGCTCTTCGGTCCCTTTCAATGTAATCATCGTCTTTGAAGTCAGCGCTAAATATGTGGCGTAAATATTAAAATTATAAATTTTAACTTAACGAGTTACAAAAAACTTTCACTTCAAATCCACTTTAGTACAGCATTAAAATTAATTTAAAGCTGATCGAAGTTATTATTCTGCGGAAAATTCCCACCCCTACATCATGCTATTCTTTTCCAATATTTCAAAAACTTCATTATTCCCGAACAATTTCCCGATAAATTCTCTAAAGAATTTACTGTAAAATGAAGGCATTGCTGGAGCTTTTATAAAAATTCTACGCATTTCATCGCCATGTTTTGCAGCTGGGTTTCCTAGTTATGTGCACAGTAACTTTTGCCTACAATATAGAGCGCGTCGAGTAATAATTGCATCATTTCTTTTCTTTTATATTCTTCTAATGTTCTGATCATCCATAATCGTCTATCGTATATTTGTAAGTTGGTAAAATTGGCTGATCGACGAAATGCCTTCATCATGTTCAAAATTACCTTCATACATGTTAACAAAGGCGTCAATTTACCTAATCAGACATTTTTTTATATATAACGGGTACTCACGATTAAAGACTTTTAATTGATGATATTTCGACAAGTTGCATCGATCATGGTGACGACTAAACTTTTAGCCGTTAAGTAGTGTTTATGTATGCCCATGATCAATGCAAATAGTTCGAAATATCGGCCATAAAAATTGTTAATCTTGAGTACCCGTTACACAGAATAATGATCCGCGATGATATTGCTTCAAAATCGTGTAGTCGACTACAAATTAAACGAAAATAGTTGTGTTTTGGTTAGAGAAGTGTTATAGAAACCACAGCTCGAAAGCTCCATTTACAAGCGAGGCGTAATCAGTCCTTGGGAGTAGCAACGCAACTGGCGACTTCAGATAGCATCTCGGTCTCGGTCGAAAATGAATTTAAGAAATACAAGAGGACTTTATAAATACAAGGATTTAAGTAATACAAGGGGTTAAGATATATAAGTGGACTTATGAAATAAACGTGGACTTAAGATATACAAGTGGACTTAAGGAATACACGGGGACTTAAGAAATACAAGTGGACTTAAAATACAAGAGGTCTTAAGAAATATATAGCGAAATTTAAGTGCCAATATCGTAGTTCCTTCATCAATTCTGTAGAGCGTCGCTTACAGGTATTTATGTTAAAGAGAAGACGCTTCTCAATTTAATATTACCACAAAAATTCTGAACATGTGTTAGGAATAAAACTCGATATCGTATGATATTACGAGATACAGTGAAACCGCGTCATGTGTGACATACGAGGATAATAAATGTAACTTTAAACGTTGTCAATGTTTAACTTTATGTCATATGCAAACCTTTTTTATGCTAACCTAGCAGCCTGCGCCGGCTTCGCATAGTACGACGTCGCGTGACAAATATTTGAAATTCTCGGCTTTTCTCTGCTATAATACCTGTGTGTGTATGATGTATGTATATTATACATGTAAACCAAAGCAGTTGAATCGGTCTGTCTATTGATAGAAACAGCATTAAAATCCATTGCGTAGTTTGAAAGGTCTAAGAGTACAGACGGTGGGCAGCGACTGTTTGATTCTATGTAGAGAAGAATAGAGGAGACAGAAGAATAAAGAATGTATTTACTGATTTCAAATAGTCGTTGTAGCCTATCTTCAATAGCAATCAAGACTCGTCTTAAATACGACTGAAGTCCTAAAGTGTAGATTGCTTTGCTACACTTAAGAATTGTTCGGGAGCACATATTCATACAATTATCCTATATATTGAAATTGAAAATTTTGGTCAATGAACCAACTCTCTTATCACCGGCGGAGTCGATCAAACGTGGGACTAATTGTCTGAATTTTTGTTGACTGGTCCCACCGATCAAAGGTTTCTAAGTATTTGGATCCAATATACAAATATTTGGATTGTTAGTGACGTGAAAATACGTCTGGGACGTAAGATACACGTAGAGAAGAACGTCTTTTATCGTTAAAACAGGTCGATGGCTACAGGTTAAGTGCCGTCCGACGTCGAACAAAAAGACACTCATATAAAAGCAAATAGAACGACCCTTCGTATTCTTTCAGGCGAATGTTATAAGCAGCACAATTTCTTCCACTGAAAAAGTTTTTATGATGCATCCAGTTTTATAAGTTCTGTTTTTTATTTGAGAAGAGTAGCAAACGAGCACGCAAATCACCTGATGTTAAGTGCCATAGACATCCACGTACAATCACAAACACCACTGAAATCCTATCTGAGCTCGAACGCAGATACGTTGCTACGCCTGACGACTAAGCTGGTCGCCAAGCTTCAAAATGTAACCGGCAACCGCAACTCTCCAACCGAAACACAAGTAATGCTTTACGGCGGATTATGAGTTTGCCTCTAATATAAAAATATACTTTCACATGCACCCAGTCAGTACCGTGCTTTATTTGAACCGCATTTTACCCGGGTCGTTGGCTCAAGTTAAGTGCCCGGCTTACCCGGACAAAGAGTAAAAATACTCGAGAAAATAGAAAATATCCACGGAGAACCTATCTTTCAGCAAGATTGCTGTGTATACTTTTGTTTTTCAAGTTTGTTTCAATACTTAAAAGACTTCAAAATGGCAGACGTTTGCATTACAAGGTTTTTGCTACAATCGAAAACAATGTGTCATCGTCACAATTTAGTTTTTAGGTAAAATAAAATATAGCTTTCTATATTCAGTGTCGTGGGTGGCATGGACATATACACAAAAAAATATTACATTAACACCCAAACCCATAACACAAATCTAAATTCTAATCGAATTCAGAATTCGGAATCGAACCCAGAACATTTTACCTGTCAAACCGGTACTGTCATCAAAAAACATTTGATTGTTTCTTTGGATGGTACACAGATACTTCTGAGCACAGGTTGAACTACAGTTTGAGAGGGGAAGTACCACCGCCAACTTTACAAAAGGCTACAAAACAATTTTTGTATTCCGCTTGGAGATGTGATTAATAACTATACTTAAAAGCGAGGCGATCGTAGTCCTCAGGAGTAGCAACGAATCGAGTACCTCAAATACGACTTTTTTAAAGTTTGAATTGTATTTCACTTAATATCTGACAGCCAGCAAACTCCATTATTACTTTTATAATATAAATAAGACTATTGCGTACACTTCTCACGATTAAAGACTTTAATTGCCGATATGTTGATTAAAAATCGCTCATCGTGAGTATAAAGTATCGTAAAACGTATAAAGTCCGCGATGATATTAGTTTAAATGAGACTTCATGTATGGCATAAAGTTATATTTCCAAAACGTTTATAGTAATATCCATTATTCTCTAGTACTATGCTATAATTACCTGTACTAAGATAAAGAAATAGTCAACTACACAAAAGCTTTTAACACCAGATGACCTGCATGCTCGTTTGCCATTTTAGTAAAATGTACAAGGATTAGACCCTTGTTGTAGGGGTTATTTTAAGGGTTTTAAAGGTTGGTTTATGGTGGAAATAATGGAATTAAGAATTACGCACCTTAGCATCCTGTCCCTTTTATCTGGCTCGATGCCAGTCTGGACGTCATGTGCTGAGAACTTCCAAAGGGCCTCGCTGGTCACAACGCCGAAGAGCAAGTCATACTTGTTTTGAAACAACCGCCGCCCACTGTCACTTCGCTTCATATGCACGTAATTCTGGTTCATATTGTTCAAGGGTCCAAAACTTGGAAAGTCACCAGTGGAATAAGCAGTTAAAAAGTCCTTTGCGAAATCCGTCTTGATAACCACACCGTCTACAGAAGGACCGAATGCAGTCAAGAAGTTCGGAGGAGATATGTCTATTGAGAGCAATTCGTCTATGCTGGCGTCTCTTAAGCAGTCTACTATCACCTCATGGTCTTTCGACATGTCTTCCGGTACGCTACAGTTCATATGTTTGGCTAGTTTCAAGGAATAGTAGACGGGGTCGTCGACTATCGCCCAAGAGCTTAGCGCTGATCCAGACAGCAGTATCGATCTATGGAACAATCCTGTGGACAAACAACACATTTTGTAAAAAAAAAATCAAAATACTGAATAATTATGAGGTTCTCAATTTGATTATTTTTTGTCTTTCTTATGTGTTTAGCACATAATTCCGCTATTCATCAACTGTATTGCAAATATATGTTTCCTCTTTAGCCTTATATAAATTTGAAGAGACAACCCCTAAGGGTGGAAAAATAGGGAATCAAGTTTTATATTCAAGGTAAGTTTCGAGTATAACCCGCCGTAAAGCAACGTGTTCTTCATGTATTGTGTTTCGGTTGGGGAGGTGTGGTTGCCGGACACACATTATTGGGGGCGACCATCTTAGTCCTCAGGAGTAGGAACGCATCCGCGTCCATCCTTAAATAGTACTTCTGTTCTGTTTGAGATTGGACGTAGTTGTCCATGGGCTGCAGTGACCATTTAACCAGGTGGCCTGCATGCCCGTTTCTTACTCTTTGGCAAAAAAAAAAGACTAGAATTGAATAAAAATAAATAGATCGGATAAAAATATACTTGAAAGAATGTTTCTTTGGTTCAAAATATGTAAAATCCTTTTTGTCTTAACATTTTCCCTGCGGCAGACAACACTGCTGTGTATAGCGCGGCGTGACGCGCTTGCGACTTTTACACACGTGTGTTGTACGTACAAATTTGTATGGATTACGGGCGAAGAAAAGTGATGGGTTTCCGTCGGCGCTACAAGAGTGGGGGCGGACATTACGTCTGTGTCCTCGTATATGACACACAGAAGCTAAAAAATACAATATTTCAGTGAATTGTTGGTGCATCTTCAGTCTAGAGAAATAAGCTCCAGTTTAGTGTCGCCTCCCGCAACGCTGACCCGATCTGATATATAAGCGCCGCAGTCGGATAACTACCCTCGGATTTTCACATTCTCGTAATAAATTCTAAATGTCTGACAGAACCACTTTATTATCAATGAGAAGCATCTATATGGATTTTATGTGAAGCGTGTTCAACAAATAAAAAATATTATTAAATTTTACCAATCCCTCATCGCTCGTCCCATTTCCAGAAAACGTTTTCAATTCATGGATAAGCTACATTTACAGATTTAATACTATTACGAAGAGCTTAATAATAATCAAACTACTTCGTAACAATCTGCTACCACTATGGGTTATATTATTTTAATGCATGCACTGTAAAAATTTTTAAAGGTGCGAGAACTATAGTTCGACCGGGGAGGTACCACCGCCACCCTCATAAAGCGCCGTAAAGTATTACTTGTGTTTCGGTTAAAGAGGTGCGGTTGCCAGCTACACTTTGAAGCAAGGCGACCATCTTAGTCCTCAGGAGAAGCAACGCATCCACGTTCGAGCTCAGATAGGATTTCGGTCGTGTTTGTGGTTGTACGGATGTCTATGGGCTGCGACTACTTAACATCAGGTGGTTTTGCTACTCTTCTCGCATAAAAAAAATAGGAAAAAATGTAAAGAGTAATAATATATACCATAATTATTTTACATGTTGATCATAGTATGTATAGTGGTATACATATTGACTCTCTTCACTTTTTCCTATATTCATAGGGTATGAATAAAAATATATTCCATCAAACATGATAGTAGTGGATTGTCATTACTATGAAAATTTAGCATAAATAGCTACTTTGATGTAAAAGTGGAACATTTTATTATTTTATCATATTTTTTTGACACGGATACTACTAATTTAATCTACATTGCCTTGTATACTCCGACAGCTTGTGACCCTGTCCTTGTTTAAGGCATCCCACTATCACGCTATACTACATATTTTTAAACTAAACAATTACTAATAATAAGTATTTTATGAATTGATATGTATATTGCCAAACAGTTAATACTAATCGCCTGTCTTTATCCCGAGGTCAAAGCCTAAGTTAAAGCTAATACCATTTAAATCCACAAGATAAAACTTTTCCAGATAAATGTAAAAACGACTCTGAAATTTTGACAAGAGATTTTAGACCCTTTTTCGTCGTGCACTCGATTACGCCGAACAATGAATTTGTAATGAGACGACCTTCATTTATCTGGAGGCTTACATGTAGAAATCATCGTTGTCTGAGGAAAGTTTGAAGGGAACTTGAAACGACCGAAGTACCTTATCTTATAAAATTAAATGGTATCTGTAGAAGCTTTAAAATTTTTATGTCGATGAGACAGTAACAACTTTGACACAAGCAGAGGTTTGAAGCGTTGCGAATGACTGGACTGTTTGTTAAGGACGGGAAGACTTGTTATACAGACGTACCAGTTGAGATAATAACATTAAAAACTTATATAAACAAATCGTTTTTACTAAGCAAACATCTATACATAGAACGTTACGTATTAAGTTTGTATTCAGTTTTGTGAATTCTATAATAATAAACGGACCCAGATTTAAAGTTCGCGACACATAATTGAAAATCTGACATAAATTTATTACTTGAAACTTAACCTTATTTCATATAAAATAACTGTTTAATAATATCATGGTTGTAAGTTGCACAGAAACACTCACCAACTAGTTTTAAATATTGACAATACAAAAATCGTTAGAAGTGATGACCCGTTACATAGTAAAATCTATAAAATTTAGAGCGATATTTGTTTAAAATCATATTGTTAAAATACTTATGACTTGTTTAAATATAAAAGGAACGAGGGAAGACCATATTTAATCCAAAAGTTTTAGCATAATCACGGTGGTATAAAATTTAAAGAGATTGGATACGGCAACGCTCATCTAGTTATACATTCAAGTCAAACAACATTTTATCTTTTTCTCATTTTAAAATGAACACCTTATTTCACTGAAACATCGTGCTCGGCTAAATTCAGATTTTTCTAAACCGTTGAGAGTTTTCAGTCCATAGCAAACTACAACGTCGTTTAGCGTTGGCATCGCCTAACTTTGTTAATTTTGACGCGTTGCTCGCTTCCTTTTATAAAGAAAGCCTTATGACCTGGATTTTGTAATTTTTGAAAGATGAATGGCGCTCCAGCGGCCTTAATTGACAAAGGCAGATAAAACGAACAATTCGGCTGATATTTCGGCATAAAATCTGTCAAGTTATCGATCATTACTGAACAGTTACAACGGATTATTTGTTGGAAACAATAAACTCCTATTTCGATAATCCATCTGCTAAAAGAATTGATGGAAAAGGTTTATAATTCCATCAAAAAACAGTGATACTTATTATGCTTTGCAGGAACAACCTTATTTGGATCTTTTTATGCCTTTGTCTTAAGTTCTAGAAAAGTTCATTGATTCCTTGCATTCAGGCACTATAAATACATGTTTTATATAGACCTGCACTTCCAAAAAATATTACTATCAATATTTTCTTATCTTTCGTCTAATCTGAACAGTATTTCTGATTTAGTTCCAGATTATCATTAAACCTTATACTTTTTGCTCATATTGGAATAAGTCATCATAACAAACCTGGCATAACCGTAGGAGATATCATGAGGAAGTTGATGCAAGCGGCGCCCGAGCCGTGACCCATGAGAGTGATGTTGGTTGGATCCCCTCCAAACAGCGCTATGTTCTGCTGGACCCAATGAAGTGCAGCTATTTGGTCCATCAGACCGTAATTCGCTACCCTCGCTTTGAGATGCGGCGCCGGGTTCGCGTTAAGGAATCCTGAAAACAAAATTTTATGTCAATAACAACGAACAAATGTTGAAGAAATTTGTAAATAAAAATGGACAGTAGTAATATTTTTGTATTAACATCAGAGTCAGCGTTAAGGGAGGTGGCACTGAACCTGAGCTCTTTTTTCTAGGTTGAAAATGTTCCAACAATTCCAAATTACCAATTTCCAAATGTCTGATTAATATAAAACTTTGCACGCGATGACAATGCAATAATATGAAAAAAAAATAGTAAAAAAAACTTACAAAGTAAAAAAGCGTGGGGTGCATGGTATCAATAGATCACTGAAAAAGCATCCCACGCTTTTTTAATCGCATTTTTTGTTATTTATACTTTTTTAGTTGGATTTTTTATAAAAGCGTGTTTTTTAGTTTTTTTTTAACTATTATTTATTTAACACCAGTGTAACATCCGAATAAACAGTCTTAAAGTCCACCTTCAGTTTTGAAGTGCCGACGTAAATACGACACTTGTGTTCGCTCGTAATCCATACAGTTTTGTAACACGTTACAAAAATACATACAAATACACAGAAGTGTTGTACGCCGCAGGGAAAGTGTTAAGTAACCTAAACATAAGATGAGGTAACTTAATACAAGTTCGCTTGACAATTCTGCACCCTCGTAGGACAATAGTTCCAAAATTTATTGGAAGTTAAAAGTGCTGACTTCAAAACAATACAAACTTGAAATTAATGAAGGCAACAAAAAAAAATAATAAGGTCACCTTAACCTTCACATTATATGAAATGGCGACATTAAAAGGACAATTTAGACCAGGCATAATTAAGGCAAAGTTTATTATGTTCCATTTATAGTATAAAAAATAGATACTCAAATAGAATAAATCTATACAAATATGTACATTCTTTATTTTTATAAATGCAATGAAATAACTTAAAACTACTTTTAACAAAAGCTTAACCGTCGTCGTTTATAAAGTGAGGTTTGCCTATGCGGTATGGTGACAAGAACGCTAGTCGCATTATTACTCTGTATTGAAGTATCAAGGGCACATATATTTGAAACGGATACAGTACTCTATTAGTGTACTGATGTTCACAACCCACTTTATCCAAAATTAGGGTTTGCCCTTTAAAACTACTTGGTTGTGGCTGAATTTGCGAACACATCAATTATGTTCACTAAAACTATTAACTAAGTGAATGGTCAATTTGGTAGTAAGATGCTGTCTATCGTCTCTAAATTGAAAAGAAACACAATTTCATTTTCAAACATTTTACTATGTAACGGATACACATGATTAACGATTTGTAATTGCCAATATTTTGAACCAGTTGCATGGCTCGTGGTCACGGCTAAACTGCGGTAGCGGGGGAAACTGTTTACAGACAGATGACTCTCACTGCTTTCAATCAGGTGTCTGTAATTTCTAAGTTAATTTATTAAAAGAGAGAAACTAAGTCTAATACGAAAGTAAATTTACAAATAAACTCTTTGAAAACCACAATCCCTAAACAAAATTGTCAATACACTTAAACCGCTTTAGCTACATCCAGTGTTTCTTCTCACATCCCGAACTTATTTACTCTCGTATAGGGATTTGCGCTTAGGTACCCGAGAATTTATGCCCGGTTCAAATCCATCGGACGTGAGTTATAGGTTTCGGGAACCTATTATTCCCCGGAGACATTCTGCAGACGGGAAGGGCTCCCGCCCATCCATTGGAACGCCCTAACCATCTTTTAAGGCTGACTAGTTTTTTG
Source organism: Phocides pigmalion okeechobee (assembly GCA_018251015.1). NCBI lineage: Eukaryota > Metazoa > Arthropoda > Insecta > Lepidoptera > Hesperiidae > Phocides > Phocides pigmalion. The sequence continues at coordinate 460 of DWON01004410.1, read as the reverse complement.
TTGGATCTGAATTTTCAGTATTGTCTTCTACACTTTCTTTTACGTGTTTTTAAGACTTTCTAATAGAAGGAAGGTTAATTTCTTAAAAGGAGGAAGATTGTCGATTCGTTAATTTTTTGTTTGTATGTATGGTCAGCGATTATTTTTGACACATTGAACCAATCATATTTCCATATCACAAATTTACCAGGACAGTGTAACATCTTAATACCTCGATTTTACCGGAGACGATTTTTAAACTTTTGATCGATTCCAAATATACGTAGATGACGTAATACTGTTAGAAAATGTGTCAACTAATATTGCAACAATATATGTAAAGGTACGTTAGGTTTTCAAATAAACTACTCAAATTCAAATTCAAATTCAAATATTTTATTTCGTTGTAAGGTATTTACATACACTTAATGAACGTCAAGGGTACAGTGTAAAATCAATACATCGGCTTTGAGCGCCCTGT
>DWON01004409.1:0-16295 GCA_018251015.1 Phocides pigmalion okeechobee | reverse complement strand
CGGGTTATGAGGGTGGCGGTGGTACCGCCCGGGCGAGCTCTAACGGCTCTACCAACTTTAACTTTTTATATTATTAACCGTGATCTTCAAATTTGAACACAGCTGCTGCATGGAAAACGATATGGCCAGTAGCGCCGCTGTAATCAATTACAAAGAATTGTACAATGTTTAACTACTCAGTTCAACTTTTGTAAGGGAGTAAATATGTATGGTTTAGTTGAGAAGGTACCTACGCCCGTTGAATCCAATTCCGGCATAAAGCAATACTTGCATTTTCGCTGTAGAAAACTAATTGCTAGCTGACATGTAAGGTGACCATTTTGATATTGAGGACAATTCTTCCGAGAAAAAAATATGTGGGATTTCAGTTTTGTTTTGAATTGTTTGCAGAATTAAATAGGTGGTAATATTTTTGCCGAATTTCTAACTTAAACAATAAACAAATAAAACCCTTTGTAATTTATTTTGAATTTAATTAAAATCTTTCAATCTTCAATTTTTATTACTTACCATGAGGTTTTTTGCACGTCTACTCTTTCCATTAATAAAAAAAGAGTTTAATTAACTTAACTATTCATGAAATACAATGTTAGAATATTAGACGAAGTCAGGTTTATTCGTTACTATTGTACTAAATAATTATAGCTAGTTCGTCATAGTTTTTGTGTACCTATGTTTTGTATGGTCATAAGCCGTGAAATCATAGCGCAAATTAATTCTATGATTATCTTTGTTTCATTACTGAGTAGGTTTGTAACTACAAAGTGTAATTTCCCATCACATCATAATATCTTTGAATAAAGTTTCACAGACATCGGGACTTAAGAAAATTAAAAATATTTTGAGCAGCCAAAGAGTGTTTATTTCGTTTACTCGAGACTTTAGCAGCGATTGTTTGCCGTATTCACAAGGTTGGCAACCATCTTAGTCCTTACTCATGAGGACAAATTTTTGTATGATCTCCGATAAGACTTCAGCTATGTTTCGGGTTAGATGTGATAGCCCATGAATTGTCGTGGCCAGTTAACAGCTACTCTCAAAACATACAATAAATGTAAGTGGTAAAAATATTTTTTAAATTAAAATTAATATCTCCTCTGGTATTTTCTTAAACGCATTCCTAGTGTCGAGCAAAGTAAAACGATGAAAGAGTTTAAGCGAAATATGAGAAATGCTGAGTGCCGTCTAATAAGCGCAGCTTGCGTTATCTATTTTTAGATCTAGAAATATCAAGAAATGACGACAGATAGAAGCTGTGATTTTATATTTTCACAGCCCTCTGGAAATGGTTATTTATTTTAAGATCATATTTAATTGACTTATATGTTTACTATAGAATAAATATTTGGTACTTTTCTGCCTTCATTGATAGCATACATACAATACATTGTTGCAAATTTCATTTTAATTTGAAACGGTAATGTTGTTTTTGCACTCGTAGTTCCATCAAAAAAAAGATGTAAAATCAAATTAAGAGATATCATCCGGTTTTTGGTCAGTTTTTAAACATAATGAACTATTTAATAGTTCGGCTAGTAATATGATTATTATATGCTATCGTTTAGGTTAAGCTTTTATCATAATACGTCTCTAACATATTCCATTTTACATTTATTTTAACACTTATTTAAAAATGAAATAAATGTTTTCGTATATATGAAGTTGCGGATCGTACAAAAACATTTTAAGAAATAACGTTTCAAGTAAACGTTAATGTAAACATGACACACGTTTTTTATCGTTACAAATACTTCGGTTATCTTGAAGAATATTTTGATAAACTGTAAATAGTTCCGCTCTCGTGCTTGATATATGAATTGAAAGCTTTTCTAATATACTCGTAGGTCTTCTTACTTTTCACTTGACATCATAAACAATTGCAATTAATAACGTAGAGCTTGGAAGGCATGATTTTTTATAATAACTATGTAACCACTGTGTTATTCATGAGTGCTCCACAGTCTTCATTTTTCTTTACAACAGCATAACACTGCTGTTGTAAAAAAAAATATATTGTGTTGCCACCTCAGGCCATCGTTAAAGATTTCCACACCAAAACTTAAACCCGTACAAAGTTTTCCCTAAATTCCTATAAAACTGTCTTAGTATTTCACAATCATATTAAACTTTTATAACCGCTATTTTATTTATGAATGCTTATTATAAAAACAAGTTATTTTTTAATTATTTGTTAAAACGTCGTAAGTTGTTAAAATATTGTAAGTTTGGAGCCCTTCTGCAGATACGAAAGAGAAAAGTTTAAAAGAGTCAAGGTCGTGTTTTTAACTTTAGTAAACGAGTTTCTCAAAATGAATCAGCACTGCGAAATAACCCATTGTTTATTAATGGGCTGCTGCTTTGGATATTGGGGTCCCGTAGTGAAATGATAAAAGGGCCTGTTATAGAATAGTTTAGCTGAGCTTTATCGGTCTGTTTATTCGTACGCATGGACGTATATAGAGAGGGGGGATATATACCCCCCTCCCCTATGTATCTAGATACATGCACCCTCCTTAGCATGCATAAAATAGTATTTATGGCTATTTACATATTGCATATATCATGTTTCGGGAAAAACTGGTTAATCTTTGTACATTTTAAAATGTTTTGACTTACGGACATAACATGCGCCTATGTCCGTACCGGTCAGACACTTACTCCGATATTTAATAGGTAAATTGCTAATGAAATAAATAGGCGAAATTAGGAAGCGGCTCACAGAACGTATCTAGCGTTCTAAAGCTATAAAATGGTATAAACAATTAAATTATCAAAGATAAATTACCCATTCGTGACACTATATACGTGACTGAGGGATAATGAATAGTAAATGACAGTACCAGGATATTATTGCCTGTATTTTGTGAGAAATTACTAGAAAGTCTTTAAATTAATATCTCCCACTCTGTACGTTTAGAATTACGGGGTAGATACTCAGAAATAGGTTTGTGTAAATATGAAAGAACTTGAAAAATACTTACAACCAAAAGATGTTATATGGGGTATTTTAAAAGATTTTACTTTGGCTCTGGAACCCTTAAATGTGCGCGGGCCGTCATGCACTTGTCAGTTACTTTTTTATTTTACGCCCATGTACGTGCGTCTGATATATACCCTAAAACAGCCTGAGGTGGCCAGGCAGGATTCAAACACCAAACCAAACTCGTTGAACGAGTTTTCTTGCCCCAACGTATGTTTGTTTACGAAACATTTTACGAAACCTTTATATTACACATGAGTCTTTTTAAGGGAGTCGTTATAAAAATTCTCAAAGCGCTTAAATTGTTAGTTTCGATAGCGTTAATCATACTTTGGTATGTTAAGTGTGGCAAAGTTTTAAGCCTTATGTGTAGTTTGAACTAAATACTAGAAAATTGTTTATTCTCAAGAAATTATATATAGGTATCATATATAGGTTTTTTTTATTATGAAAGGGTAAGGTTAAAAAGAGTACCACCTTTAAACGTGATAATGCTCTTAGAGCTCGCCCGGGGCGGTATCACCGCCACCCTCATAACCCGCCGTAAAGCAACATCTTCTTCATGTATTGTGTTTCGGTTGGGGAGGTGTGGTTGCCGGGTACACATTATTGGAGGCGACCATCTTAGTCCTCAAGAGTAGGAACGCATCCGCGTCCATCCTTAAATAGAACTTCTGTTCTATTTGAGATTGGACGTGGTTGTCCATGAGCTGCAGTAACCACTTAACACCAGGTGGCCTGCATGCCCGTTTCTTACTCTTTCACAAAAAAAAGAGGATATACAACTTTTTTAGCAAACGAAAATGCAGTCCATTCGATAGTACGAAAGGTAAGGCTGGAAATGGGTGTGGCAGTAGTATCTTCTCGATCGAACCGTGCAGTTTATACCTTGCAAAATATAAAAGTACATTGTATGATAGAAGTAGCAAACCAGAACTTCTTCTAATGTAAGGTGGTTACGGCTCATAGACCGGTCAACAAAACTATTGCGATTATATGGACGCCGGAAATGCAAATGATCTTGAAGTCACGCAAGTGGATAACGTTTAAATCATTTTGTCTTTCCGCTGCACACAATATAATTGACTGACGTACATTGCAACAACTTGGAATAAGTACTTAGGAAACATTATGTTTGCAATATATGTTAAAAAAGTTATGGTCCTGATACAGTCCCACAACTGGGCAATGGTGAAGCTCAAAATGAATAGAAATACGTTATAATTCACCACGCTGGTCAAATATGGATTTGTACACTTGACAGACTGAACACATTATGGTAATCTTTCACGCATGCTGTTCCTCGCGATGTTTTCTTTCACCGTTAAAGCAAGTGTTAATTAATTTTTAATTCATACTTAACTATGAATTATAGGTGTGCTAGAGATTCGAACCCCGGTCTTTTCATGGAAGAGGTCCGAATCTTAAACACTTGGCTATCACATCATAACATAATAGTTTAGTGATCACTATATAGTCAATACAAAAGAAGAAATATACTCAAGAGCTTTGTTTTGTGTACATTTTGTCGCTCAATGAACATAGGTGTTCTTAGATTCTCTTTGTATCAGACAATTCAGTTCGGGACACGGTGAGATTAACGCAAACCAGACCAAATGCTTGTCAGGCTCGCAAATGTTTGCTCCCAGTTGAAGCTCAACGACGAAGTTGTTAGCTGTTACAATGGATAAGTGTTTTTTTAAGTAACACTTAGAAGTAATCGTGACGTGTTTTATTTCAGTTGGAGAGGAGTGATTGTTGCTTAATTTCGGTTAGAAAATAACAGACAATCCGTGTAATTGTAATTAGTAATTAACGATAACGTACAGCGTATAACGAGTGGTTGGGTCTAACATACTTAAAGTGATTCCTCTACTTTCCAATTTCCGTATGTTGATTTTCCTAAAACAAGGCTGGTAAGAGGTAAATACGTCGAGGGCAGTGTTTAGTATTCTAACCAAATTCAATAAGATATGATGAATAACATCTAGATAAAGTCATGTATGCATCAAGTTTACTATACAAATTAGTTATTAAATGTAATACATAGCGATCATGTATAATCGCTGTCCAATCACATTGTAACATCTGTATAGGCTAACACTGCTTGGCGTAATGGTTTCCATACCGGACTAGAATGCAGGGCGACTTGCATGCAATTTCCGGGAGATGGAAATCTCAATGATAAATTCGGATGCATTCTATAACTATGTAAACTCTTCTGCTTCTACGGTTTGCCTATCTAGAAAGTCTTGCATATGATGTTTTAGGATATAAATGGAGCTTATAGAGGAGATTTTGTATTAGTGGTTTTGGTGTCTTCTCTATATTTTTTTTTCTTACTCAACCTAAGTTCTTTTTCTCCTTGTTGACGTCAATTAAACAACTATCTAAACGTTAGAGAAGTTGTGTTTGAAGCATTTAAATACGCTTTACACGACGTTTATTCAATAACCAATTCAAATAACTTTTCAGAGAGTTTTCTGACATGATTCGGTGTTTTTGGTCCAGCAATTAAAATTTTGGTCCAAAAATTAAAGTTAGAAACGCGACTACGGAACAATTTTTCTGTTTCGGTCATACAATCTTTCTGCTTTCACACCGCTTCCGAACTAGTTCTTAGACTGTCGACATACATGCTCTTAAAGCATCGTAAGGAGCAATAAATTAAGTGTATTGAAGCTCGTTGCCTTAGAGATGTAAAGGTTCTTATTTGTAAATAAAGTAGGAGTGAGGCCAATTTATTCAATAATTTTATTTTTAACGAGCGCCCGTCTAACGACATGCTTCGAGCTCCGCTGCCTCCAATAATGTGCGGAATCATCGGTGTAGCAAGAGATAGGTATCTATGATGTATACATTCGTTAAGTATCTACAAAACGTACGAAAAAAGCTACGTTCGACGTAGAGAAGTGATATTTATTTCTGACTCAGAGCTACGATATTTGCGTTACGGTTACTATAGAAATAAGGTGTTCCTTAAGGAATATTACTTACATGAAAGGTTTTTTATTTTACTTTTATAAATATTAATTGTGAATATTTTTATGTTAGAAAATTGTACTGGCAACTGTACCTCTAAACCGAAACAGAATAACTGTTTTACAGCGGATTACTAGGACGGCGGTGGTACGTCTTCTACGTTGATACACCGAATTTTGAATAGTTTTAGAAAAATTTTATTCTGTCAGTTATTATTATTGATAGAGAGAGGAATTACTCTCTTTAATTTTCAGTTGCTGTGCTTATACGCTTATTACCGAATAACGCAAAAACCACTAGAGAAATTGAAATAAAAATTAATTGATTTTGCAACCTTCAGAGTAAGACAATATAAAGTTTGTTACATTAAATTAAGAGGATTGCAAAGTATTTTTTTTCTCTATCTAACTCCAGAGGACTGCAATGGAATTCTATAGAAAAATCAGTCAGTTTCGCCGTGACCACGAGCCATGCAACTGGTTCAAAATATCGGCAATTAAAAATCAAAAATCGTTAATCGTGAGTACCCGTTATAAAAAATAATGTATGTATTCCGCGATAATATCAGTTTAAAATCGTATCTTTGGAAAAGACAATTTATCTTAGCACGTCCTTGAAAACTATATACTTATTCATTATGAGCTCTGCTTTTATAACTAAAACTGAAAATAACTGAGGTTTGTCCCGTGGATTTGAAACCAGGACTCTAGCGGACATTCAGATTCAAATTACAATACTATTGTTGCTACTTATTTATTACTTAGAATAAGGTCGCTTAATGGAACCTAAGTGGCCATGATTAGTATTGACACACAATAAGCATTACAGTGTAATAGGTGCTTCATTTAGACGGATTAATTGATATTTGCGAACATGTAGGTCCTATGTACTTGTACAAGATTATATTACATTACTGCGGCAGGTCACAAAACCCATAATATAGAATATGCAAGAAAACATATGTAATAAATTTAAAAGAATATTAAGAAGAAAAGGTAATAAATTAAAAAGAGCTGGTACTGCCCGCGATGTTCTTTACGTGGTCTAAAATTTTCGGACCTTTAGGATTTTTTAACACAGTCAGTTCTGAAGCACCTGAACCAGTAACATTAAAATTGACACCATTTTTATTTTATAGACCGTCTAAAATGAAATGAACACTAAATGTTAATTGAAATTTACTGTAATATATTAATTAAACTGAATTGTAATTGGTAAAGCCGTTTCTAAGCCGTATAAACGCACAGACAAACAGTCAACATTTAAGTATTGTTTGGGTTCTATTGCCAACCATTACGGTTATGAAATAAAATTTACTTACACGAGAATTATAGGAATGTCCCTAAAGTAAAAATAATGTAATGTAATTGATTTTATATAACCCAAATGGATTATTTTCCAATTATCTAAAAGTCTAATCGAAATATTGGCAAAGAATTGTACCCAAAGATAGCGATTCACCCAAACTGTCGCCGCTATTGTGTAGATAAATTTTGCTGACCAAATCAGACAAAGTAATATTTTTAAAGAAATCTATTTCTATAAAAGACACATGGCTCAATCGATGACTTCCTAAGGAATTCATGAATAATACGATGAGAAACTTAAAGACAGATTAAGAGTAGGCGTGATAATTGCCATAGTTCTGGAGGTAAATAAGTACAAACAAGACAAAGTAATTCACCAGTAGTCGTGTTCTTTAGATAAAGGACGGGACAAACGAGCACGCAGTTGACTTGATGTCACGTATGTCACTGATCACGGCTGTTATGGATATTTATAATCGTAAAGAGAATATAATAACCAATACGCGTTGATGCGGCTTGGAGAAGCATAGCCCAGGAACTCATCAATCGTGGAAGAGAGACTAGTGCCTAGCGGTGGGACACGCACGCAGTTCACTTGATATCACGCGTGTCACATATCACTACTGTCATGGATATTTATAATTGTAAAAAGAATATAATAAGCAATAAGCTTTGAAGCAACGTGGAGAAGTATAATCCCGAACTCATAAATTGTTGGAGAGAGACTAGTGCTTAGCGGTGTAACATGCACGCAGCTAATTTGATGTCACTTATGTCACTGATCACGGTTGTCATCGATATTTATAACTGTAAAGAGAATATAAAAACCAATACGCTTTGAAGCAGTGTGGAGAACTATAGCCCCAGAACTCATCGATCGTGGGATAGAGACTAGTGTCTAGCAGTGGGACATAAAAACGGTTGCTATACCTAAACTTGATCATATACACATTGCTGTATATGATGTCCAATTTTCTTTTCCAATAGTTTATTTTAGTGTGCACTAGCTTACCGTCACTTTGGGATAATGTGAGTCATTTTGGAAGAAGATATCAAACACATATCACAATATTCAGATGTTGTAGATGAAATTCAATGCAGTATCATTCCAATTTAGTTGTCAACAAAGGCAATCATGTTCAAAAAACTAAATGCATCTAAGGGGGAGTAGTATATTTAACTTTATATTTGGTTTTGAGAAGCAATAGAAAATGGAAAAAAACTTCTCAACGTTAGGGCTCACACGATTCATTTCATAATTATCGGAAAGACGTTAGGCGGCCCTTTTCCTTATCGAACTAATAAATGAGGTACAGGATATTTTATTAGTACTCTAAATTTCTTGGACCTTCTGAATAAAGGACAATTTATGAAAAAGGCGCACGAGCAAATAAAGGGGAATTTTTATTACCAATAATTACGTATCCTAAGTGACATTATTTAATAAAAATGTAATCTGAACGTAAACTAAAATCTGTGACAATTCCTAAAAGAGATAAAAAAATAATAGATAATTATGGAATAAGAAAAACAACATTTTCTGACAATTCTATAAAAAATGAAGCTGATTTACTTGCTATTCGATAAACAAACAACCAAGTATTCTAATAGACGTAACCTTCACTGCTCTACACGTAATGTTAGAAATTTTGACGATGCTCAGTAAAAACGATTCTTGAATAATAATGTTTAGGTGTTCGTTTTTATACATCGATATAAAGTTATTGTGGGTTTAAATCACGACATTTTCACACCTCGGTATAACCTTAAGACACGTGTATTGTGGGCGGCGTGCGAACATATTACGGGATGATGTCATTATCTTACACTTAGTCTTAATCTTTGTCACCCTTCAAAAAGAAAAACGTTTGCTAGCCTGGGCTCTATTGACACACTAGTCTATTTTGATTGTATGTATTACGCAAGAACCGGTCGTACTCACTCTCCAGTTGGGCTAGTCATTCACAAAATCCGTTGCACCTGTAATATGTCTTAGACTATTCAACTTCAGTCACACATGAGAATCAATACACCCAAAAATATGAAACGAAACGAATGTATCAATCGAGTACATCGAAACAAGTAAATATTGAAATAACAGATTTAACGAAGGTTGCAAATGTTATGATTGACTTTGCAGATTGACACAATTAAAACACTATTTTGCATAATTTACCTTGTTTGTTCACGTCTACGGTAACACCACTATAACTTTTAAGTCACTTCGTAACATTGTCACTATCCGATTGTTTTTAATCACAAATAGTCCGTGATGTGTTAGAGCGTATAGTCGCGCAACATGCGCGGGCGAGGCACTATCGGTGCAGAATGATGGAGGCGCAGGTTGCGCGGGAGGGCCCCCTCCACCTCAGGCAAGGCTGCCCCGTCGCAATGGCATTCCATCTGTGACGACAGCGTGCCCATTTAAGTCTTTGGACATGGTTGACGGCCACACAGGCCATATGGTGTCTCGCTCTACGTGCAATTATCTTTAAAAAATAGATATGTAAAAACCATGAATTGAGCTGGTATGTGAGAAAAGACAGTATTTAATGCAAAAACTAATAAACAATGCAAGTCATACATATTCAAGTACATATATCTAAACTTTGCACTTTGCTTTAACGATAGTAATATACTAATAAACATTGATTATTTAAAAGGGCTCCTATAAAAATTACATTTATGTAGAGTCGTCATGTGGATTACGGATAAAACGCATAATTATACCATTACATTTTTACTACTTAAAGATGACGACATATACGTATTTTATGTTTAAATCATAATCGTGAATGAATAATCATATCTTATTTTAGACCGGAAGGCTATATACGGTGACTTAAATTAGCTAGGTAAGTTTATTTTGCGCATATAATTTATTAGTGTTGGTTGTGTAGGTACTGAAGGGAAGTAAAACTGTTCACGTTATTTATGTGGGCATAAATTATTAATATACAGTCCTCGAGTGGTCCTATCAGTGGAAGAGTTAAATTGGTTTCAAGGGTCGCAAAAGGTTTAATTTGATGCGGGTTTGCAGACTGTTGGAACAAATTGTCGATTTTAAATACCCCGTCAGAATCAAAACTGCGATATTGCGTTGTGGTAGGTATATCAATTCAAAATAAATGCAATGTGAATAATTTATTTCACTTTTATTTATTTTAACTATGATTTCCTGACAAGTATTGTACTATTCATAAGTTTCCATTATGCTTTTTGGACTCGAACGATAGCCATTATTACAATACTTTTGTATGAATTGACTTTTGTTTTTTATTTTCTTTTATCCATTATTGTTCCAATGCTGCATATGTTTTTAAACGGTGGTTTAAACTGATCTTAAGTTAACTTCACAAACTAATAAGAACAGTATGAAGAAGTCTCGTCAATATAGATTTCCTCAAAATTTCTTTCAACGTTAAAATAAGTAATAATGTCAACATAAACGTCTTCTAACGAAAGCTTACATGTAGATAAATGAAGTTCTTACCCACGATGGGGAGGCTAATTGACGAATATGTTGGCATAAAATTTGCTTTTTATTACTTTATTTGATAATAAATAAATAACAGAATTTTTCAGTTTTAATGTGCACATAATTGGGGTTCACATCCTCTTAGGGCATCTGGCCATTTGTTGGATTTTTTTTTGAAGTAGGATATAATCTATGAAACTAATTTTATTTATTTTTATAAATGGATGATGACAATGATATTTGTGTTGTAATGTGATGTATTCAATATTGAAGTATTCAGTAGGTTCAGAATGTCATTACTTATTAAATCTATAACCATAAAGAGCAAATAAATAATATTTCGTATAGGCAATAAATTTAATAAACTTACAGGATTTTATCAAGTTTCTACTCAGTTGAACTACTCATATCTATATAGAATTATGTATCTCGTGTAGAGGTCGGGGTCCTCAGGCTCGTGAATAAATTTGGATGTCCGGCCAGACCCAGCAACATTTGGTCCACGTCGCAGGTGCTGTCGGCTCCACGATCCCATAAAATTGGACCTAATAGCAACGGAATTCGTCCTTTTAAACATTAAATCTATTTTAAAGCAAAAGCAGTCTCATTGTCATAGCACAAATATAAATTTATGTAAAATTGATTCAATTATCTTTGGATTTTATGTTTTTTGCAGTATGTTGGTAAACGAATATAAAGTTCACGTGTTTGTCATTGTTACCCATAGACACCTGTAAACAGGCCCATATAGAAAATAAATACTAGTTGGGTAGGAGTATAGGAGTGTAAACGAAACTCGTGCCCTTATCTCTTAATACCCTTTATACCAAAACACACATACAAAATTTCTATAAGGCAAACGTAGAGACGCTGATGCAGTCGAATCAGGAAGAATTCAACATTAAAATTTTGAAGTGATGAGTATTTTAGTTACTTCGTCTTTTTTATATTATGTTCGACGTAATAATAAAAGACTTATAGTTTTTTAACTACTTTTAAAATATTTACGCTGCTTCATAACAGTAAGTGACATAATATTCGGTACACAAAGACGGTGGAAAACCCGTATTTATTTGTGATCATGAGATCACGGTGGTATGGATGTGATTGGAGTGTCGGTCATCAAGCAATGGACACTATTTCGGAGAATAGAGGACATATAGACCTTATTGATAGTAAATAAGAAAATAAAATAAAATTTTGATAAACCAGCAACCAAAATACATCGTCCGTCTGTTACAAGTATGTCAGTATTATTTGAATGCCAATGAGTATATTTGCTTTACTATTCATTTGAAATCGAAACAGCAACACAAGAGTTTCGCTACAAACCAGAAACACATTCTACATGTTTAGTCGTACAACGGAATAGAAATCGTGAAACCATTTCTAGATAGTGAAGCGGGGGCGTGTTTCGTGAATAAATTTGAATCGTCAGGGGCTCGTGAATATATTTGAATGGCCGAGCACATCCCGCGACGACATTCGGCCTCCAGGCACAGGTGCGGGCTCCACAATCCCATAAAATTGGACCCTGCTCCTTCTTATATATTTTGTTTGCTAAATTTATTTTATTAGTGAAACAGTGAATGACATAAAATGTGACATTACGTTAATTTAAAATAAGAATAATTTGTGCTGAATAAAAAATAAATTGTCTCTTTGTGATTCAAAATGTTCTATGTTTATTTAAATGACAAAAAGTTAAATACGGTAAGGCAATTGTTTGCCTGTTTAGTTGTGCGAAATTATTTGTAAATAGTTGAACTGATAGAGCAAAGTTGTGTGTGTAGATTCCGTTGTTGTTGGATATTAAAATGAATAATTAGTGATTGTAAATTTGTGCGAAGTAGAATATTTTTACTGGATGTCACTGAAAGTTTTTTTTCAAAAATATTACGGGTTGCTGAAAACGCTGCAAATGTTAAGCTATAGTAAGGTTACTATGAGCTTGATAAGTATTGAATACATAGTTGTATAGACACATAGATAGGTCACAGTTGAATAGATAAGTAAAGACTGAAGAATGATATTTTTGGTTATAACCTTTTTAGTTTAACTTAAACCTAAAGCACTGTTTTGATTAGATGGTGTTTTATTCGACTGGAGATACATTATCGCCGTCAGTCAGTCATGAAGAAAATCTTGCATATTGCTAGGAAAAGTATGAATTTACACCACATTTATATACATCCTTAGACAAGACATCAGTTCTGTTTGAGGTTGGATGCAGAAGTCCATGAGGTGCAAAGATTCCTTAATATGTGGTCCACAGTTTGCTAGTTTTTAACATAAATATATAGCAAAGCATGTGTTTCGAAACTAGATTTTGATAGTAAATATAAACCAAATAGTCATAAAAATACAAGTTGAGACACCGCAAAATATTTATACAATCTGTACGGTACAAACACAATCCCACTTCTGAATAAGAATAAACAGAGGAAAATATGAAAAATAGAAAATAGGAACGAATGTTTTAAATATAATCGTCTTAAAGCTTATCATAATTGCACTAGCAATTCCCAGTACGTTGTTGAAGTTCGTTGGAGCGTGCATTTCTTCGTACGACGTATAACGAACACGCACACTGGCGGCTCGGATCTCGGCATCTTATACGTAAATACTTAGAATATAGCCGTAATAATATTATGAAATATATTTTCTACCTGAAGATTCTCAGTGCTATAGGTATTTAAAGGTGGGAGAACTATAGTTCGACCGGTGAGGTACCACCGCTACCCTCATAATCCGCCGTAAAGCATTAATTGTGTTTCGGTTGGAGAGGTGCGGTTGCTACACTTTGAAGCGAGGCGACCATCTTAGTCCTCAGGAGTAGCAACATATCTACGTTCGAGCTCAGATAGGGTTTGAGTCGTGTTTGTGGTTGTCTCGTTACCCCTTACATAGTAAAACGAAACAAGAATTGCTTTACAGCGGATTATGAGGGCAATGGTATCTCACCGTCGAACAGTTATGTTACCTTGCTTGATTAAAATTACCATTTAATGGTAATTCTGTTTAACATTCCGTTGCCCGTCGGTTTGTTTCGAAGCGACAGTTATGAGAGGTCTGATAACAACTGATTGGCATTTGACTGTAGAATATTAAGTAAGTTATTTGTTTATCAATCACACTTTAGGCTTATGAGAATACAACGGATTGTGAATACATTAAATACACGTACGATGAACTAAGTAAATTATTGTTTATTTTTAGACTAAGTTATTCCCGCGGCTGTTCACTGACTGTCGCGTTATTCTTCTTTATCTAAAATCGCGTGGTAATAATGCCATTATGTACGGTACGAATGATTTGTTTTTTTATTTATTAAGTTATACATTGTTATAATAACAACTACATAATGATTATGTACTAGATTTGACCAGAGAAGCCTTAAAAATGCTACTGAACTAAACTCTCTCAATAATTTATCTGATTTGCAAACTTGAAATATATAATTATTAAAGTCATATGTAAGAAATATGATTTTTTTTTAATTACGCTTTAATAATTTGATATAGTTTAGAAATATTTCTTTATATCAAGAAATATTTCTAAAGACATGTGAATTAATTGTAATTAATAATTATTAATAAGTAAGTTTTCATTGCGGCTTGTATACACCTGTGTTGTGCTTGTATACAACTATGAATTCTTGTAACAATGATGTTAATTTTATATTACTTTGATTATAATAATTGGTTTAGCGCATGTAATTTTATTGCTTTTTAAATGTACTTAATCTGCAATGTATTTTGCGCCTGTAATAGAGGTGTAACACTTAGAATTTTAAAATTCGCCTTTTTGTTATATGTTATTCCATGTATGAGTGTTATTTTGTTGGTGCAACATTATAAAATAAATAAATAAAAATAAATAAATAAACTAAAAATCTGTATGAATTACGGGTGAACACAAGTGTTATATTTACGTCGACGCTACAAGACTGGGGAGGCACATTACGTCTGCATATTCGTAGATGATACACAGGTGCTAAAGAATACATTATTTGAGTGTATTGTGGCGCATCTTCAGTCTAGGCAACTAAGCTCCCATTTAGTGCCGCCTCCCACAACGCTGATCCAATCATAATTTAATAAGAGCGCTGCAGTGTAAGTGTTAATAAATTAAATATTATATAACAGTCAAAAATTTTTACAGATGACTACTAACAATGTTTAGTTAGTTCAATATCAGTGCTAAATAATGATACTCCTGAAATTAGTTAATATCTTCTCAGGGACATGTAGCGGGCCATCATATCGCAGTGACGGTGTTGCGAGATGTGCCATAAGACTGACCCGATGTGTGACCGTCGCAGTTAGAGTGTTAAAACAGGTCTACAGTGTACCACAGCAAGCATTCCTGCTTCATCGGAGGTATGTAAGTATTTCTGCGTTGTAACGATATGTAAATTGAAAACAAGTCCTTAATTAAACTTAATATAGCAATTATTCCATGATATGGTACTTAAAAAAAGATTACGCACATAATTGATATCGACTTCTCTTTTTCTAGTAGTTTGCTAAGCCGAAGGTGGGTTCGATTCCCAGTTAGGACATTTTTTGTTGAAAAACGACTGATTACTTTCTATCTAGATATAATATTATTTATTTAAATGTGTTTAGATATATTTATGTATAAATCAGTTGTTTTGTAAGCATACTAAGTCCTCTTAAGATATTTTTCTTTTTTATCCGTATATGTACAAAAATATGCCTATATGAAGAATATTCATCTGTCTCTTAAAATAAGAGAGACAGATAAATAAATAATTCTTCTTACCTAATAATTCGCCTTACCTAAACAATCTAAAGGGAGTCCGTGCCCATGCGGCATTGCAAGAACGCTAGCCGCATTCCCGCGTTGAATAGCAATCGCAATTCTCTGCGCGAGAGAACCAGCCTTCTTGTCACTGGCGGCATCGATCAAACGTGGGACTAACTGTTTAAATTTTTTGACACTCGTTTAATATCAATTGTGTTTTAATAAAAAGTTTTCAAGAATCGAAAAAAAAAATTGATTAATATTAAACATTTTAGGACCACATAATCCATGGCAAGCATAGGCCATAAAAATCGAACATAGAACCTTATTTCACAGTACTAGGACCATCCGTACTAGGGCCTCAGAAAATAAAGGAGGTTGTATGCTAACAACGTAGAGCGCGTCGCTTGAGATACAAAAACGAAAAATGAAAGAAACGAGTATAAATTGTTAGCATCTTGCTGGGTCATATTTGAAATATTGTTACGTGATTTTTATATATGAAGTGCTATCATATTTATGTGAGTTAGTCTATTTTAGTTGATTTTCAGTTAAATAGTTATGTTGTTACTTATATGTATGTGGTAGTGCAGTATAGAAAGGTGGTAGAACCGTTACCGCTCGTCCCGGGCGGCACCACCGCCACCCTCATAACCCGCCGTAAAGCAACATGTGCTTCATGCATTGTGTTTCGGTTGGGAAGGTGTGGTTGCCGGATACACATTATTGGAGGTGACCATCTTAGTCCTCAAGAGTAGGAACGCATCCGCGTCCATCC
>DWON01004408.1:0-16296 GCA_018251015.1 Phocides pigmalion okeechobee | reverse complement strand
GTCCATGGGCTGCAGTGACCACTTAACATCAGGTGGCCTGCATGCCCATTTCTTACTCTTTCACAATAAAAAAAAAAGTTAGATGTTTAATAACTCTTACCATATCTACAATGAGATTAACGTTGATATCTTTCGAGTTCTTTATCGTCGGCAGCTTGAACAAATGCTCGAAAAACAAGTTCAGCATGTGATCTTGCGAAGGTAGCTTGAATTTGCCTGCTATTACACTGGCTGCGTACTGGGCCTGAATATTTTCAAAATAATAATCATTATATCGACCCATTTGTTTCTTTACCCAGGCCTAACATTTTAAAAGGAGTGATTGGTCTTCACTCAGAATTGAACTTATATTGGACAGATTGCTTAGGCCACGGGAATACAACAAGCAATAGCGCAAATTTCAAAGAACTTTGAGATTTATTTTAAGAAATTGTTTAATAAACTATCATACTGTCCATCTCATGGCAAGTAATATTTACAAGGTGGTTGAACTAGTACAGTTCAACCTTACCACCGCTACAGCAATTTCTACCATGAATTAATTTTTGAGATTAGGTAAAAAGGTATAGCAGCCAGCTCACTTATTAATGAGCGACTATCTCAGTGGCAAAGAGTTGTAAAACATTTGTGATAGACTTCAAGTGGGAATCGTGTTCGGAAGCTAAACACAGAAGTCCATTCGCAACAATCATAACCAACCATCAGGTGGATAGTATGCTCGTCTTCTACTCTTTTAACAATTAACAAAATACCTGAACATCAAGGAGCCTAGTGATGACCTTGTTCACCACACCGATTACGAACATCGTTGGGTGCATTATATTCACGACGTTGCGATGCAAGGGCAATAGAAACTTGCCCGTAGACGTCAAACCGGAACTCTCGTCTAGGAATGGCTGATCAAAATTGTAACCTGAAATATATCAAACGGTATTTTAAATGTTTTGATAGTACAGAAATTATAGGTAAAAATAATAAGTTTTGACTACGTTTGAACATGTTTAAACAACATAAATCATTGTCTTAAACTTATGTCTGTCTTCTTGTACTAATCCTGAAAATGTCATAGCAACATTAAGAAAGTCTACAAGAAATACATCTGCATTTTTCTAGAACATCTACAGTAGCGCCACCTATAGAGGTACTACTTCGACATATATTTCAAGTGTAGTAGTGTTTGTGACGTTTCAGTATAAAGCTGTGGTTGCTGACTCACTTACGTATAAGACAAATGTTTTATAAGCAACAGACCTCGAATCGTCTTCAGGCGGGACGTTTACTTAATACGGATTTGTTTTTATATATCTACGGGAAGCGATGATTGCTTAACATCAGTTTAACTGCAAAAAGAGCTCTTGGAAGCTTGCGATGTATTCGCGACTCCTCTGTTGCAAATGCTAAGATAACGGGGGACTGCTTTTGGCCAATTTAGTATTATAATATCGCTAGGTTGAAGGAATAAAGAGGAAACTTGAAAGCTCTTCCGATATATAGATAATATGGAAATAATATACGTAATAGTAGATTACCTGTCGCAAGTATCACTACGTCCACTTCTTCGAAACTGCCGTCTTCGAATATAACACCATTGGGCACAAAAGCTGTTATATCTGATTTCTTTACATAATTCTCTGGATAGTTCGGCTGGTTGTAGACGAGATGATGACTGTGTACCAGTTTCTCGGTCACATCAACCAATTGCGTCGATAAGTCCAGACCTGATGCACCAGCACCCACAAGAAGCACTTTTTTACCCTTGTAATCGCACGGGTCTCTGTAATTGTGACTGTGAAGTACTTTACCTGAAATTACAAGTATAATAAATTTTATCGAATGGCCTCTCAAATAGAATTATTATGGTGACAGAATAGTCCCAACCATTTTTTCATCGAACCTCCCATAATCCTGAATATTATTTTCGTAAGCTACTCTTGAGGACTAAGATGGTCGCCTCCAATAATGTGTAACGGCAACCACACATCCCCAACCAAAACAAAATGAAGAACTTGTTGCTTTACGGCAGGTTATGAGGGTGGCGGTGGTGCCACCCCGGGCGAGCTCTAACGACTCAACCACCTTTAATATTTGTGGTTGTACGTGCTGCTCGTTTGCTATTCTTCTCACATAAAAAAGGAGAACGCAGTCAAAATGATAGTGTATGCATGTGAAAGCTTGTTCTGTGTCTTTTAAACATAATTAAAGTAACCAGTTCATGAGTTAGATAATATCAATGTGCATGAGCCTCTTCCGTATGCTTAATTATCTATAAATATATACTTATAGGCAGACAAGTTATTACAAAATAATAACCGTTCATTATTCAAGGTAAAACAAGCATTACATCGTATAAAATCAATACATAAAGTACAGAGTAAAGAACGTTATGTAAACACCTTGAACTAAGACAAAGAGTATAGAATTCAAAAAGATAGGACATAACTCTTATAAATTTAAATAAATAACTAGTGACCCGGCCCAGCTTCGTTCGGTTAAGAGTTTATATATACGTACATCATATTTCTTTCAAACACGCATCCAAACATTATTTAGTTGCAAAAACTGACAATTAGAAACATTTATTTCGAACGACGAATGAATTACTATGTTGAATTTAACTATTTAATTTCTTGTCCAATTTACAAAAAAGAAACTCAGGAGTCATTTAAGCTGTTGTTGAAAACTGTGATAAAATCCGTCCAGTACTTTTTGAGTTTATCATGAACAGACCGACAGACAGACGCGACGGAGAACTTTGTTTTATAATATTTGTTATTAAGAGAAGAGAAGATATAATGAAAATAAATTTATTACTGTTATAAATTTATGCGTGGGTACTTGTTGCAATAAACAAAAATATATATAAAAAATAAAATTACTTATAATAAAAGCCTAACCTAAACAATCTAAAGGGAATCCGTGCCTATGCGGCATGGTGCCAAGAACGCTAGTTGCACTCTCGCGTCGAATAGCGATCGCAATTCTCTGCGCAAGATATAAACCAGCCCTCTTGTCACCTGCGACGTCAATCAAACGTGAGATTAATTATTTGATTTTTTTTGGCATGCAAAGTGTATTCGAATAAAGTTATATATACTTATAAAAAAGATAAACATTCTTTATAAGTGTGTGACAAATAGAATATAGTGGAAGTCACTTTAATTTAATTTATATTAGTTTTATTATTCGATCTAATATTTACATTAATTAATACTAAGTAAATAGTCATTGGCGCCATCTGAGATGTAAATTTATGTAGACATTTTTAAGTCAGGTAAAAAAAGTGGTAGACATCATTCCATGATTACGTATTATTATATAAATTACCTACTTATTTTAAATATCAAAATCACTAGGCAACACACCTAAATCAAGAAAATTTAACTATAAATAAACAATTTTAATGAAATTGCATCATATTTTCTACTCTCCAGGACGATTTTTTTTCAATGTATCTTATTTTTATCTTTGATTGATAAATACAAAATTTAATTCTGATTGACTTGACCCAATTAAAGGTATATTTTCTCTTCAAATTTAAATGATACCAAACAATAAGCACACCTTTGAAAGAAAATATAACAATTTTAATGATAAATATCTGAAAACCTCCCTTCTTAAAGTCGGTTAACAATGTTAACGTTGTTATAATTATACATGAGTACAAAGAGTTTTCTTAGAAATATGCTATACAAGACTGATTGAAATCTCGGTTTACATTCTCCATCCACCCGTCACCATCTCGGTTTTTGTCATGCATAAAGACATATACAAACAAAGAGATAGTTATAGATCAACATACCATGTATAAACTAAACTATTTTTTATTTCTTATGAGGTAATGATATTAGCATTACGTTTATCACTAATTATTTCTTTAACGTGACGTTTTAGAGCATTATATCATGGAACATTTTTTGTTCGTATATGTGTCCTTTATAAATAATGTAATTAAGTTTCATTGTGCGCCGTTGACACACCAAAAAGCAATGCCAACCGAACATTGTACTAAAAGTAACCCATTCATGACTACCAGTAGCTTCGTACCTCATTAACGTTAAAAACTTTAATTTTTGAGTTAAGTCTCTCTCTTTAAGGTTTACGAAGGTAAATTTGATTGTTTAATCGGTTACATAATTAATTAAAGTGTGTATGCCAAATAAGGGATGTCAAAATTTTGCGAAAGCTCGTGAAATATTTGATAATTTTAAGAAAATGTACCGTTTCCAGATTTTGACACAACAAGCATTTAATGACTTATTTTTGCACGACTGAAACAAGTATTAGGAACAAAAATTAAAACAAATCTGAATATTAGCTAGCATCCCGTTACGTGTATAATATGAAATGAATTGAATGACGAGTGTTGGTGCTAATGACTTTAATACATGATGGGATATTTTAGAATCGAAATCAATTGAACGTTTCTTTATATTCTAAGGTAAACTTGACGTTTACTGCGGGCGCCTCGGAATAAATCTTACCTCTGAAAGTGTCTAGACCTTCGAATTTTGGTATCACAGGATTTACGTATTGACCATTGGCAATGATAACGTAGTCGCAGTGCACGGTATAATTATTGTTGTCTGGCAAGAAGGTATAGATAAGATTCCAATGCGTGTCTACCCGTTTCACGGACGTCACGTAACTGAGAACCTGAAATAATTAGTTTTGTCGTTAAGGAGCAGCGATAGCCTAGTGAAGCCATGATAGCCTAGCGAAGTAGCGAAATAGCGAAGTAACGGCCTCTCACACGTCCAACTACCGACCATCAAATCCCTGGCACATATTCCTAATTTTTCTATGTTTATTACAATTAAATTATTACTCCACTTATCGGTGCAACTAACCTATTACCTACTAACACCTGTGGTCTAAGTTCTTCATAAAGTTCCCAAAGATGAAGACCACTAATCACACTAGGCTCATGTGGTAGCCTATGGCGTAATTCATCTCCTTCTGAATGAAGGCTCGTCGCCTCGCTTGTACGTATAGCTGGCAACCGCACTGCTCTAACCGAAATATAAAAATATCCTGGTCATAGGCAGCATTTGATTGACGCTGCCGGTGACCGGAGGGCTGGTTCATATCTCGCGCAGAGAATAGCGATTGCTATTGTTTTTGGAACCATGCATGGGCACGGACTCCCTTTAGATTGTTTAGGTTAGGTTTTTATTATAATTAATTTTAAGATTTTCATTGTTGTTAATATGAAAGTAAATTATCTCTAAAGCTATATTAAAAGAATACGAAGAATTATTAAATGATTAATAAGTAAACTTGTGTTTAGTAACAGCTCTATATATGTTATATGTGATATAAACATACCTACTTACTTGAATATCGTCCAATAATCCGAAATCATTCGCGAATTTTCTGACATACTTGCTAAAACACGTTCCACTTGGGTATGACGGTGTATCCTCTGGAAACGGATAACCGTTGAACTCCATAGTCTGACGCGGAGTGTTTGTCCTAAAATAAACGAAATTTTTCAAAACAATAAATTTACAAACACAAATAAATTTTAAATATCGTAGAACTCACTGGTATCAAACACTATCGATTACATTATTTTATGTAAAAAGAGTAACAAACGATGGTATAGGCCGGATGACAAGTCGTCGCTGAAACCTGTAATCACCCCTATGTAAACTTGGACAGAACTAAAATTCTATGTAAGGTCGTACGTAAATGCGTTGTTTTTTCTAAGGACTAAGACGCATAGGTAAAATGATATACAAAGTTGTTTTGTGACAAATCCTTCAAGCCCATAAGCTTTCCTCAGTAGAAAGAAGAGAAGCAGGGCAGATACCGGACCCTCATTAGGACATAATAAGGGTTACAGCCAAATATATGCTTCTATTATTATTATTTAATAATTAAAATGAATTGTCACTCACAACTTTATTATAAATAATCTATTATTTTTATTGATTATTTATTATTAATACATAATTGACACACCACGTTGCGTGGCGGTCACATCGGTCTTCCTCGCAAAAGGTTCCGTATTCTATCCCTGGTCAGATCTGTATTGAGATCTGAGATGAATTTAGATTTCTGTTCCGGGTCTGGGAGTTGGTTTACTTGGCTTTGTATGTATCCAAGACACCTAGAATGCAAAGAATCTTAGCATGGGCTATGAGTTAAAAAATCGGTATTTATTTACAGCTCGAAAATCAAATTATTTGAAGTTTTGTCAAAACCAAATTGAGATTACGCCAATTACTTGCCCATTCTTTTTTTCGGTTAAAAATATTTGGAGATCGAGATGTCATTTTAAAAAGTTGTCGGTAACTGGATCCATTTGAACCGGTCGACAGGTAGGCGGGATAAAAGCTCGTACAGACTAGCTAGGTACTTTTACTGCGATTTTACGGTTCGGAGTTAGGACCAAAATTCGTGAACTGGAATCCATAGGATAACCACATAAGAGAAGATAAGCATATGTATTAAACGGAAGTAAACAGGAATGCAAACTATAAGGGCTGATTATTTTGCAATCAAACATAAATTTAAGTGGGGGTTGACAAATGATGCCATATAGGTATTTCTACTAATGTTCACGGAACGAAAGCATTTTTTGATCCTATTCCTGTAATTGTCGTACGGCAAGTTCTTTTTGATTGATCTAAAAGAAAATATTTATTTGGATGGCGTATTTTGGATGAAGAAAAACAGACAACTGTTTCCTTCAATCAAACAATTTCAGATTATGCTCTTTGGTAATATTTCAAACTAGAAATAATTCTTCTACTATATATTTTTTGTCGACTCGGTTGTAAGTTCCTGTAACTTAAATCCTATTAATTTATTATAAATGGAAGTAACCAAGGTAAAATAGTTTTTTGCTAAAAGAAACCAAAATTGAAAGAGATTTCCGGGATTGGTTTTTAAAAATCCCAAATGTGTTTTATTGAAAACTAATTAATTATTTTACTTACGTGGACCCTTAATGTTTCAAATCGTCATTTTTGGGACTTACGGTTTTAAAATGTTTTACCACTAGAGCATCCGTCATTTTGCCGGTCATTACACGAGACAAGTGAGAACGGGTTCTTAGCACCCAACACACGAACTTGAATTATTTACCAATTCTTAATCCGGTCATGTTTCTTTGCGATACATGTGTGGTAATCGCTTACGGTGGCCCTGATGAAAATGCATTAGCACCTGATTTTCACTCATTACCACACATCTCACGATTCTTAAATGAATGGAGAAGTCATCAATGTTAAGTTGCCCGTAAACACGTATGTCTTAGATCCGGTAAAGATATCCTGCTGGTTCAGTAAAGATTAGTGGTCATGACGATTTTATCTGGCGGAAGATCTACTACGCAAGGTGACATCACCAGGGCGTAAAGGTGAACTGATTCCTCCGGGAATCATGGTAACTGTCTAATAGGTCCTGTGGCGTCCAAAAGAAGGGTTGAGGAAGGGACAGAGTACGAGTATAGTCAGCAAAAGTCTGATATACCCCTTTGACCCAGCCCTTAGTACAGGACATTATTTGATGATTTCGTCATCCTTAAAACAATAAG
Organism: Phocides pigmalion okeechobee; assembly: GCA_018251015.1. Classification (NCBI taxonomy): domain Eukaryota; kingdom Metazoa; phylum Arthropoda; class Insecta; order Lepidoptera; family Hesperiidae; genus Phocides; species Phocides pigmalion. Next base: position 8,753 of record DWON01004408.1, on the reverse strand, counting down.
GTGTCATCGCCACGCCAATTTCTATAGTGAAGTAATTCCAGCGTTTCGATAGATAAGTGTGAGTGATTCAGAGACTTAATCCTTGTAAGTAAAAACGCATTTGTGATCAACTTTAGGTGGAACGTCTTTTCACGAACTTGAAATCAGGTAAATTGGTCGTTTGCTACTACAAGTTACAAAAAATCAAAATAATAGTCAGTTTTAAAATGTTCGAAAGTTTTTTTAATATGCAATCCTTATCTGTCGCCATGGGTAGGTTCTCTCAGCGGATATAAGGCAGAAAATAAGTTCTTAATGATCATATGTTCTCGGAAAGAACACATGATTAACCAACAAGTTTTTGTTCAGTCCGGTTTATAATCAAAATTAGTTACTTAGTCAATGTTTGCGGTACTTGTGTTTTTTAAATAACTGCAAGAGGAAAATTACTAACAAAATTGTATTTTACGAATTCTAATGTTTACAGTTAGTATTTTCGTAGAATAACGAACGCACATTAACTATGTAAATATGAACATAGAACGCAATTTTTTAACAAAATGTAAATTATTTTATTTCTTTATTAAATGGAACTTCATGGAAGTAAAAAATTGGGATTTATGTTCAATTCTTGTGAACTTTTCTTGATTGAAACATGAAATGTTTAATTTATTTAATGATTAACGTTTACCGTTGCTTACATGAGTTGGTGATGATGATCAATACAACTCTAAATCCATACATATCGAGTAGCTAAGCACTTTTATCAAAAGCAAATAAGCATGCAGTATACTTGATATTAGATCGAGGTTTAGAGTAAAAACTTATCTGCATTATGTACGACCTCAGAGAAGACTATTTCGGTTTGAAATTGGATGTAGATGTCTTAAGCTGTTGCTGCTACTTAACGTCATGACGTATATTATCATGATGTGAAGTAGCTGTAAATATGAACATACAAGGCATTTTTAAAATAAAATTCTTTATGTTTAATTCCTTATCAAGCTGCAGCAGCTGCAAGAACTACCTAATATCATAATCATGAACGTCAAGATGTTAAGTACACCTTTTTATGTGAGAAGAGTAACAAAAGAGAATGCAAACCACCTGATGGTAATCGCAGCCCATATACGTCCATGTACAATCACGAACATAACTGATATTCTATCTGAGCTCGAGCATAGATGCGTTGCTACTTCAAAGTGTAGACGACAATCGCAACTCTCCAACCGAAACACAAGTAATGCTTTACAGCGGATTATGAGGGCGGCGGTGGTAACTCCCCGGTCGAACTATGTTTCTCTCACTTTTAGCACTAACTCCACCTAATATACGTACAACGTTTCATACATCAAAAACAAAAGAAAAAAGCTTTTATTACCTTAAATATTTGTACTGGCTCGTTGCAAGTGGCACGCCGTACTCGTCATAGCCGACCCGGTGGTCGTACCTCCACTGGCCTCCAACGTCCTTGGCCACTTCGAACACTGTAAAGTTGACTCCATACTCCTTTAAATACCGGGCAGCCGCCAGCCCGGAGTAACCAGCACCAATCACACACGTGTGAGATGGAGTTTCAGGCTGAAATATATTATTTCATATAAATAAGTACTAACAAAGCAGTCGGAGTTGATTTCATTGTGGTTAAGATTCAGGCCTGTCATACTGGGGGCTCTGGTTTGAATCCTTGACACGCTTAAATTGTTTTGAAGTTATGTGCAAATGTTAGAAATCAATTATCACTTGCTTTAACGGTGAAAAAAAATTAAGGGAACCTATATGAAAGTTCTCCATAAAGTTTTCATTTCTACTGCTTAGCTGCTTAAACGTTTACAATATCGAAAGGAAACATGGTCTAATTCTAGTATTTTGAAAAATATTTTTGATAAATACGGGGAACATTACAAATTTATATGTTATACTCCCGTTTCGTCTTTTCGGTTTAGCTTATATACACGCGCACAATGCCGGTACTAAATGAAGTATTTTTTCATTTAAATAGTAAAACTAAATCTACCAAATCTTAAAATGAATTCTTACCATTTTAAAATCTTAGCTAAACATATTTTTTTATTTTATAAGACTTTTTCTATAACGATCGTAAAACCCACACGACCGAATTTTTATGAGATGTCTTCCTAATTTGCATGGCCATGTCATGGCCATATCGCTTACCGCATGCGGGTTGCAAACGCGAAACTTATATAACGTTATGTAATGAGTTTATCTGCATCGCGAAATAAACGAAACACGAAAAGTGGCTTCATTATTAATTAATGTATGCATGTCATAAATCACAACCTTGGTGTATACGCTATATTCTGTGCGTTAAACTTGATGTACCAGACAATCTGTAATTAATGTTATGGTCCCATTGATATCTGTAATCAGGGTTTTTAATGGAGGCACGTGGGAACACACGGTGCACACAAATTTTGTTCCATTGTACCTACGCAGCGTATTAACGCGTACGTACGAGGCGGAGGGTTGGACGTAGCTATCCATGGGTGGCCGAAACCATTTATCATCAGGTGGCCTGCACACTCGTTTGCTACAGTTTCAACATAAAATAAAAGAAAATGAAACTTTTGTACGCCGGTACCGCATGATAAAACTTAGTACCTATATTCTGTAGCAGCATAATCTACTTAGATGTCTGCTATCTGTATAGCAAAACCTAACTATATTTATATTTGGGCATTGCCCAGTTCTAGTATATTGTAGCAACATAGTGCTGAGCCATAATAAGACACTCCGTGAATAAAATTTGAAGTAGATTTTATCTATGATTTTAGCATGAAGGAAACATAAAGAAATCAATCACACTCCGCTATAATTCAAATTCAATAAAATTCAATGAAATTAAATTATTTCAGGATTTTAGCTTTAAACATTTGATCCATGGGTCCGAATACAAAAAAAAATCAACATTTAATCCCACGTTTGATTAGTGCAACTATCTAGTGACATTAGGGCTGGTCCATATCTCGTGTAAAGAATTACGATCTCTATTCAGTGCATAAATGCAGGTAGCGTTCTTGGCATAACGCCGCATTCACTTCTTTTAGATTCTTTAGGTTTGACTATTATAATAATGAGTTGTAAGTAGGACAAGGATTCTATTTTCTTAGGATCATCGATGTTATAATGTAAAATGAATTCATTCGAATATAATTTCCGCCAGACAAATTATAGTACGAATGATAACTATATTTAAGGTAAGAAGTGGTCAACCTTCGGAAGTGCATAATGACCTAACTGTCCGCAGCAGAACATACCATTTGCTCATGATATCGTGCAATGATTTACTTATGATTTACATCACAATTGTGGAATTAGAGTAATTAAGTAGTGTTTAGTGTTCGTTTTTCATTTTCTCGTTAACGATGTGCGAAAACGTTTCCGTTTTGTTTATTTATTTCGGATAACTACTAATTTAATATTCTACTATTTCTACAAAGATTGCCTCATCTTTGTCTTTGAAATATTCAACTATTTCAAATTATCTTTTCAGACAGTTATAGCTTATACAATTTTAAACGAATGTCATCGCAATGTATACGTTTTACTATATAACGGGTACTCACGATTAACGCATTTTAATTGCCGATATGTCGAACCAGTTGCAGAGCCATGAGCCATGCAATTGGTTCGAAATATCGGCAGTTAAAAAATCATTAATCGTTACCCGTTATATAGTAAAAAAACAGTTTAGACTACATTTCTCATAATAGTCACAGGTTATCACTACTAATAAACAAGTTTCGTAATCTACATTCGTATTTTAATTTAAAATATATGCATATATTTTTTCATGAAAATATAAAAGAAAAATTAAATATGACTGCTACATAATTTGATTAATGAGTCATTTATCTATAAAATCATATACAATATGCTAATGACTGTATAAATAAATTGAATTGTTACTTCGATCAATTAATTCTAAATACAAATAATATAGAACACTAGCTTATGCCGGGGTTTTACTTACGCAGAAGTAGATATAACGATATGTTCATAAAGAATTTTATCTCTTAAGGGGATAAACCCTCTTTGAAGTAAAATTTCCAAAATTCCTTTGTTAAGGCTCACTTACGCTATAAAAATAACTCATTTTCATTCATTTCATTCATCACATTCATTCATTCATTTCATGGATTTTTTTAGGACTGTAGGTTCAAAGGTTTCGGCTGTCCAATGGTATTTGATTTTGTCAGTCACCATACTCATTTATTGCTTAGATTGTGATACGATATTATACTTCCGTCATATTTTTTAGTTCAATAGTAACATTCCGACACGTTCTGAATATTGTTAACGTACCTAATCAATTGAGGTACTTGCTGCCTTATTAAATTGCAAAGATAAAGTACATTGAAGAGTCTTGCAGTCAAATATGTATAAATATTTATTTACTATAGTTGCAACCTTTTCAGATCAAAACGCAATCTACAGATATTACAAAGAAATTACAACAATACGCACCCTCTTGTATATTGGAGAGGTCTGAAGCATACCTAGTCCACTATGAGACGTTACGAGATAACCCAACTCATCTAGCAGATATCTAACCATTTTTGAAACATTTTGCACGCCAAGAAAAATTATACGTACTAGAGCCCTACTGATCGCCCACTAATCGAAATTCGACTGTAATTTATTTGAATTTATTCTGTGCCTATTCAGTGCGACTGTCTACATGTAATACGGACAGAATAAACGTAAACAATGTCATGTTTTGTTTTATTAAATTTCATGGATTTCTACCGCATATTACATAAATAATTGCTTTCTGCACTCCTTCTCGATATACAGTCTCTATATAAAATCTCACACTTCTTCATGCTCGCAATTTTCTTTAAAATATTCTTGAAATTCAAATTTTTGCTTTCTTTTCTCATGTTAATATATAGATTTAATATACACATTTGGAATATGTTTGGAATCTCTTTTTGCTGTGATTTACGAAAATAGGTAAATTTCAATAATAATTATTTAGTTTTATTGTGCTTATGTAATCGATAGACCCCATTCCTATACTTATTAAGCAATCTTACCAATACAAACACAGTCAAGGACAACAAGTTCTATCATGTTTGAGTGAACAAGGTAGCAATTTCAAATTGGGGTGCCATTTGAGATTGCTATCAACCATTACATTATTATTTATGTCCGTGACACGACTGCTCAGTGGACCTTTGTTGGAGGCAGTGACGGGAGACATGAGCCATGTTTTTGTATGCATTGAAGGTATATAATATTACAACACATTGCCTAGGCTCTACACGCATACAAATTTATAAGTAAGCCCTATAATCATACATATACAAAATAAATACAAAAGATATAGGCTGATCCAGATTTTAACGTACAGACAAAACCGCTGAATCTAGAATCCGGTAATATTGCATATAGGTTATTTATAAAGCTTTATTGGACACTAAGAAAATAATATTTGACATGCTACCCCTAAGGGAGTAAAATAAAAGCTGAACATTTTGAAATTTTTTTATAGACTTTAAATATAAAAGGTATTTAAAATAATCAGACCTGCATGTTTTACTGTAATATCAACTAGCAATCATATAATAGTATAAGATGTCACGTTACTACCTCACAATGAAGTTCGATCAAAACATTCACATGATTTGAATGCAGTAGCAATGATCGTTCTAGAAAGGAATGATTCTAGCCCATTCTAGAACGCTGCCAAGCGTTTTTATTTTGACAAAGGTAATGCTATAAATATCACTTATTCGCATTTGTTGATTGTCGTACGCCAGGGTAGTTTTGATTGGTTTGTTATATATCATAAACATTGCCATCAATCGAATGTTTGTTGCACTAGAAATTATGACATTTCGTTGGCTTATGTCATTTTTACGTCATCGTTCATTTTGCAATGGTTATTTTATTTTAAGAACATTTGGTGCTTAGATTGCATCGTTCCATAAAATAAATTAACGAAATGAAATCAAAGATCTGATCAAAGATTGTCTTGTTTTATCCTATAAATGTCAACAAATATTTCAATGTATTAAGCAGAGGTGCAATATATGTAAGAACAAAAAATGAAAGTCAATTGAATTATAACTTAATTACAGCTAAATTTTTCGAATGGAAGGAGTACATTACATAAGACAGGGATATTGGCATAGATTTTATCCGGCAAGACAGAGTTGAATTTCAAAATTTGTCGAATTTTGGCCAAAGATGTTGCAAGTCACGTAATAGACGTAACTCGTATGTACATGTAACATATACCGAGACAATACACAGAGAATTTCTCACGTTTCTGCATCCTGAATATCCTAATTAATAATATTATATTTATTCGTAAACTAATAAAAGTAGTAAATATGGCATATATTGTTTAACTGATCTCTTGGTTTAATAGTTTTGGAGCCTCGACTGTTAAGCTGGAGCATTTCATTTTAATACTCATCCATATCAAACATAAATGTGATAAACAATACTGTTTTACCTCTATATCTAGGAATATATCTGACAATATACATATATGTACGTTTATGTATTCCTCATGGTACACAGGACTGCCCAGTTTGGAATCAGACAGCCATGTATGAGTTGTATAAATATATTATTTTTTTATTTAATATAATCTATCTGCATGAAGAAACAGATTAAGGTTTGGCGTGGTACGCGCGTTATGTAAAAACTGCTAAATAAATTTAGATCTTTTTGTTTTATTTCTTAGACACATTTCTAAAATAAAATTGCTATATCTCCATTTAATACAAAATTATTCAAGTTTTAATGAATCTATAAATTACTTTTATAAGCACTATGCTTTCAGAGATACGTGTTTTCATGTTGTGAAGAAATGATAAGCGTATCTTTTTATGTGAGAAAAATAGCAAACGTGCATGCAAACCACCTAATGTTAAGTAGTCCCAGCCCGTAGACGTCCACGTACAACCACAAACACGACAGAAATCCTATCTGAGCTCTAAAGTAGATATGTTGATACTATTGAGGACTAAGGTGGTCGCCTCATTTCAAAATGTAGTCGGCTGCCTCACCTCTCCAACAGAAACACAAATAATGCTTTATGGCGGAATATGAGGGCGGCGGTGGTATCTCCCCAATCGAACTATAGTTCCTCCACCTTCAAGATTTGGCGTCAATGTAATAGACAACGCAGAATAAGTCGCGGATATCAACTAGTTCATAGATGGATATGCGACAAAAAGTACAAACGAGTGGTAGATAGTACATATACAAAGACAGCGCAGTTCTGAACGGGTATTTCCTACATGTTCATGGCATGCAAAGGTTTCCGTATTATTGTTGATATTACTTCCTGACTTTTTATAGCACATTTTAAATTAAGTCTAAGTAAGATTGAGGTGCAAGGTGGTAGAATATATATAATAGGAGGAACCATTAACACACTAATTTGTTGAGTAAGGCAATTTTAAACTGAAATTATCGCGGAATCCATACATTATGATATATAACGGGTACTCACGATTAACGATTTGTGATTTTTTATTGCCAATATTTCGTATCAGTAGCATGGCAAGTAGTCGCGTTTATTTCTTTTTTTTTCGCCCTGACCACGAGCCATGCAACTGGTTTCGGCAATTAAAAATCAAAAATCGTGAGTTCCCGTTATATAACATAATGTAAAGCTATTTTTATATTTCTGCATGTTGGTGGGCATGCGGCCATCTTAGTCCTTAACTTCAATTAAATCTTCGTCTTTGTGTATATTGAGTTAATTACAAATGTTCATGGATGGAGTTAACTACATACCTTAAGTGGGCTGCATGCTTGCTACTTCCGTTTTATTAAAAAGTGCGTAGCTCCGCGACTCGTTTCAATCGTACTTTTTGAAGGTGGAAGAAGTATAGTTCAACCAGTGAAGTACCACCTCCGCCCTCATATTTCGTCGTAAAGCATTTGTGTTTCGGTTGTAAAGGTGCGGTTGCCGGCTACACTTTGAAGCGAGGCCACCATCTTAGTCCTCAATAGTAGTAACGTATCTACGTTCGATAGGATTTCAGTCGTGTTTGTGGTTGTACGTGGATGTCTATGGGCTGCGACTACTTAGCATCAGATGGTTTGCATGCTCCTTTGCTCCTCATATAAAAAATCATTTTTATTTATATAGAAACATAACTTTTCGTTTCATCTCATTTCAATTTGAATAATAAACACTTCTAAAGGCTGGAAAATAGGAAATAATAGGTAAATTGGAATAAAATTAACTTTAAACAAGAATTACTACTACTGCTACTACTACTACTACTGTTACCGCTACTACTACTACTACTACTACTACCACTACTACTACAACTACTACTAATGATCTATGAATATATAAACACACATAAAAATGTTAGAAAACAAGAGACACAACTTTTTTGTAGTCTTTTTAGTTACATTTATCGAAATTATATTTCATTCTTACCGAATTTATCACTAGCACATTCTTGAAGCATGAAGTGCTTGTATAACATTATCACAGATACGCCACTTTTAATACAATAAAATTTATATTATTAACTGTTTACGCTGCATGCATTTTATTCCTTACTTATTTGATTATTTCTTTTTTGCTTGAATTACGTAGTAAATAATCGTGATGTTTTAAAATGGATGTATGTATGCATGCATGTATGTATGTACCTGTGAGTTATCCATAACGTTTTTATGATAAGAGAAGTCGGTACTTCAAAACAAAAGGGCCACAACGCGAATAGACCTAATTTTACAGGAGAGCCATTTAAAGTTTTCAAAATCAG
>DWON01004407.1:0-16297 GCA_018251015.1 Phocides pigmalion okeechobee | reverse complement strand
CCACAGTCGTACTATGGTTCTCCCACTTTTAATGTTTTCATATCAGTAATGGGTAGATGATAAAACAAAGGGTAATGAGTAAAAAAGGATCACGCCCAATTCATTTCCATTACACAGCGGATGGAAAGGGATTAATCGGCAACGTTTTGGTTAAGTAGCCCTCGTTAGGGAGTTCCTATACTTATAAATGAGCCGGTGGAAGAAAAGTAGCTTATATTTTTTGCACTTTCTACAAATATGGGTTGCTTCTACATTTAAAGGTGGGAGAACTATAGTTCGACCGAGGAGATACCTCCGCCCTCATAATCCGTCGCAAAGCATTACTTGTGTTTCGGTTACACAATACTGCTACACAAGCTTTTTGACGAAACGGAAGTAAAATGTGTTATCTTAATTAATTGTAATTGTATTTTTTATTTATTGTACGGACATTTGGTAAAATTGTAATTCAGTATAGAGATTTACGCACAGCCGAAACTACTAAACCTAGAATCTTAACATTTTGCAGACAGGTTCTTTATATTGTGTAATACAGAAGTAATTAAAAATATTTGGAAATTCTACCCCTGGGAAGGCAAAATAAGGGTTGAAAGTTTGTATAAAAGTAGGTATAATAGAAGATGATTTTTTATATAAATATTTTAAATTAATTTTATAGATTTTCTTCAAAAATTTATCTATAGGGAAAAGTAATGCCGCAAGAATTGTTAGGATGTATTTTAATATTATTCATAGTTAAGCCGCGAACAAAAGCTAGTCTATAAATAAAGATATCAGGCCAGTTAGAACCGATTTCAGGCTTTCAAATATTGTCATTCCCTTAAGAGATCGTTCTTAAATCCCTTAATTTGTGTTTTTCGTGCTAACCCGGACTGACCACAGCATGATGAATCGGGGCCGTTTTTGATACCCCTGTTTTGTAAACATTAATTATTTCTAATACCCCATTGGGCAAGAAACATTTGAACGACCTTGCGAAAAAGGGGCGGCTACTACAAATGATACAATTAGTTTGATTTGTGTCTATTAGGTTGGTCTTAACAATATTTTTATGAGAATACTAGCGACCCTTCCCTGCTTCGCTCAGGTAATAAAACTTACATTTACTAACATTAGTTTTCTCTCATACATGCATCCAGTTATTACCTAGTTGCAAAAATAACAATTAGAAAAGCTTGCCTCGAATCACTCTATCTGTTGTTGAAAACTGAGAGGATGCGTCTAGTACTTTTCGAGTTTATCATGAACAGACAGACAAACAGACACGTAGAGGGACTATGTTTTATAATACTCAGAGATTCTACTATTTGAAGATAGTTCCTAGCCCTGCCTGGTGAAGTAACGTCACTTGAGTGGCGTTATCGGTCGGAAGATAGGACCTATGTACTCGGCGGTTATCGTGCTATGGAACTGACTTTTAGTTCAACTCAAGAACTAGATGGTCGTTGCTCACTATACACTCGATGATTGAATTTCGGGTAAGCGTTTACCTACCTAACGTCTTATTAATATTATAAAGAGGAAAAATATTTATTTTTTGTTTGTAGAAAATTAATTCCGAAACTACTAAACTTATTTTAGCCATTTTCACTAATATAAAACTACGTTATCAGGAAGTAACATAGCCTGTAATTTAATTTGTTTGTTTGTGTGTGTTAATCTAAGAAATTGCTAAACCGATTTAATAGCGGTTTTCACTATAATTCATGGTAAGTTTCACACAACATTTAGTATTTGTTTCATTCCGTTCTGTCTATAAATAAAAAAGTTATGTCAATTTCAATGTTACGGGTGTGTGAAATACTCAAAAATTTAAAGCCCACGTGAACCAAATCGCGGACAACAGCTAGTATGAATTAAAAATATGGAAAAAAAAAAAACAAAATTTAAATCCCATGTGAAATTTATTTAATTAATTCAATTAATAGAATTTTCAAAAGTTTTATACAAATAATCTGTTTTATAATTAAAAAGCCTCAACCTTTTAACCTACTTTAATTAACCTGTTTAACGGGTATTACTCGAATACTCGAATGTAAATACTAATCCCAATTAACCGAGTAGGAATAATTCGATTGAAAACCAAACTCGAATAGACTTCAGGCATAACGTACTTCATTATAGAGAGGGCTAATTACTACTTTCGAGAAATTTCAAATTAATTAAGTACTTTCGTGTGTATTCTTGCTTTAATTTTACGTTATGGAGGGATTGGTACCTAAAGGGTCAACAAGACCTTATCACTAAAGTTTTAATAAAGCTTACTAAGATAGCTTAATTAAGTATGTTAGATGTGATTTAACTCCAGGGTTACAATATTTTTTTATATGTGAAAAGCTGTAGTAAACGAGGATGAAGGCCATTTTAACTATAGTTCGAACGGAGGAGAGGGTACCATCGCTGCTCTCCTAATCCGCTGTGAAGCATTACTTGTGTTTCGGTTGGAGAGGTAAGGTTGCGAGTCGACCATCTTAGGCCTCACGAGTAGCAACGTATCTACGTTCGAGCTCAGATAGGATTTCAGTAGGTTGTACGTGGATGTCTATGGGCTGCGACTACTTAACATCAAGTGGTTTTCATGCTCGTTTGCTACTCTTCTCACATAAAAAAATCACCTGTTAAGAAGTCGCTGCGGTATGGATATGCACATACAATTTAAAAAAAGGGCGGAAGGTCTATGAGATCATACCTGGATGTGTTGCTAGTCTTAAGAACTGAGATTGTCGCCTGGCTTTAATGAGTAGCTGGTAACAGCACCTCCAACTGAAATACAACACTCGTTATAGGGCGGATTATAAAGGCGGATTTAGGCAACGACTACATAGTATTAGGTGGCCTGCATAGTCGTTTCCTACTCTTCTCACATAAAAAGGTATAAAAGGAAGATAGGTAAAAAGTTATTTTAGGCAAGCCGCGTTTATTTTATGTTCGTATTATTTTAGTGGCGAGTAAACACTAAAACTAGGCACCAAATAAAGCGTGGTTTATTTGACTTGTATATTGAAATCTTTGTGTTGCAAATTGACTAGAATTTAGCGATTTTTTCGTAAAACCACGTTGCGTCATCGCGGTTTTTTTCTACTTTTGTTTTGTTGGCTTATACGAGTGTTATTAAAATCTATATTCAAAAGTATTAGAACTTAAGGAAATATACGATTTTAAACATTAGATTAACAGTAGTTTAAACATTAGTTTAGACATAAGTTTAACATTAGTTTAAACATTAATTTAACATTAGTTTAAACATTAGTATAACATTAGTTTAAACATTAATTTAATATTAGTTTAAACATTAGTTTTACATTACTTTAAACATTAGGTTGAATATTAGTTTAACATTAGTTTAAACATTATTTTAAACATTAGTTTAACATTAGTTTAAACATTAGTTTAAAAATTGGTTTAACATTAGTTTAAACATTAGTTTAAAAATTTGTTTAACATTAGTGTAAACATTAGTTTAAAAATTGGTTTAACATTAGTTTATACATTAGTTTAAACATTAGTTTAAACATTAATTTAACATTCGTTTAAACATTAGTTTAACATTAGTTTAAACATTAGGTTGAATATTAGTTTAACATTAATTTAAACATTAGTTTAAAAATTTGTTTAACATTAGCTTAAACATTAGTTTAAAAATTTGTTTAATATTAGTTTAACATTAGTTTAAACATTAGTTTAAAATCGTAAATTAAATGATCGCGGAATTTATACATTTTATTATATAACACATTCCGAACTATTTGCTTGGCTCGTGTTCACGGCGAAACTCTGTGTGTGTCTAAGTCCAAAAATCTACTGGTCTATTCTTATGAAAAATATTACGTTACATAATTATATTGAGGTCTACTAAGCTTTAATGAATATGAATACAGAGAATAATATATTACGTAATTACACGAGCATAAGCTTACTGGCGAAATAACAAAATTTTAAACAGATAATGTTCAACCAAGTTGGTGATCAACGGACCGCGTCCTAAATTCTACCGACGTAGACTTTCCATATGCTTTCAACTCGTAACTTTAAATCTGGTTTCAAAACTAGATTGTAATTTTGAAAATTTTGTAAATATAATTTTTCTCTTGGGGTTTCTCCCCGCTAAGAGATGCCTAAAGCCGTCACATTATTCTTATAGGTGTATAAGGTTGTGTACTCCGCCCAGGGCCGGTATGAAAGGGAAATAGGGACTTTTACTGACTAAACCCTGTTACTGCTCAGTCCTGAAAATTCCAGGGGCTGCAGGATCCCAATTGGACAACTGCTGTGACATTACTAACACTCGCAGTAGTTGTGAAAGTCGCCTTGTTTTTAAGTGTAGCCGGTAACCGCATCTTCAACTGAAAGACAAGAGTGGCTTTAGGTTGGATTATTTTTTAATTTATTTTTATTTGTTTTTTTTAATAAGGATTTTTATTTAGTTATAAGGATAGTGGTATCTCCCCGGTCGATAGATAGTGAGACAAGGGAGTGGGAAGTGCCTTATTAATAACATGAGACCAACAAATCTGAGACATTAAATGATTTTAAACTAGTAATAGCGCGGAATTTATTAATTTTACTATGTACCGGGTACTCACGAATAACGATTTTTATTTCTGATTGCCAACATTTCGAACCAGTTGCATGACTCGTGATTACAGCGAAATTGCATTGATGGGAGACAACAAAAAAAATCAAAATCAAAATAAAATTATTTTTATTCAAAGTTCTTTTTGAACATCAGTAAACTACCACGACTCGTAAGGTCTCGTTTTGGAGAAGAGTCAATAATAATGGCTAGGCGCAATGCACTTTGCAACTTCTTAGCCGATGCAATAATGCTAGAAATAGACAGCAATACTTGGAGCAAACACCGTAACGTTCCCCGGAGCAATATCTCCGCGGAATGAGGGTGAATCTTACGTAAGTGATACAGCCGGCCATCGGCAAAGAGTAGAAGTTGAGAAAGATTTGTTAGACGCAGAAGCGTCATAACATGTTTATATACCACCTTTCAAAGGTGGGAGAACTATAATTCAACCAGGGAAGTACCACTGCCGCTCTCAAAATCCGCCGTAAAGCAATAATTATGTTACGTTAATTAACAAGGTAACAATGATAAGTTTAGTTTTGTCCTGATTCTAAATGCAATTTCTTTGTGAAGTTAGCGGGGCTTCTTAACCTTTAATTTGGCAATGTACATTTTTAATTTTAAGCGTAATCTTACAAAATTTGTACAACACAGTTTACAAACTACAATTTATATTGATACATAATTTTCGAGAATTACAGTATCCTATAAATATGACGTCACTACCAGTCCTCTGAAAAGCATAGGTTTCTGTTTTCCAACTTATTTTTAGATAAAACCAACCGCTTAATTAAAAGTATAATCCTTTTTACTCGTGCCAAGTTAAGGGTTAATCGCGAAATCTGCGTGACATTATTCAAAACGCTTATTTTGAAATAGCTGAGGCGGTGATATGTCCATTTAAATCATATAGATTTTACCACTTTGAACTTTTGTATTAAAAATAAATATTTACGTTATATTATCATGTCAACCCTATCACAAATCATAAAAATGTGTATAAATATATTGTACGATGGACTGCAACGACTACTTAAGACCAGGTGGCCTGCTTTCTCGTTCTTACTCTCCTCACATAAAAAGAGACTTGTGACAAGAAGTAAGACAGACTAACCATAGCATAGATTAAAGCTAAACTTGAAGCCTAATGTCCAGTCTACGCTTGGCAAGGATCAATAATTAATCTATGACCCTGGAACAGTATTGATAAATTGAGCAATCGGTTCGGATGAAGACGGCTGAGGCACTGTACGCGACATAATGGTTTCACGGTCTTCAAACGAGAAATTCAATATAACGTTACCTTTATATTATTGAGAAATAGCTAAGTTCGCGATGTAGAGAGTAAATTAATGGAAACGACGTGAGCGATTTTGCGTGATTATTATTGAGTGGTGTTCGTGCTTACATATAAGGAGGTATACCTAACGTAGTACGTACATACTGAAAAATACTCAAATATAGTTTATATTTGAGTTGTGTTTGTATTTTTGAATACTAGTTTTTGTTCCCGCAAAACCGAAGTACCGAAATTTCATCTTTCAAGCGCTTAGGAGTGTTATTTTCTAAATTACTTCCGTACAGCTTATTAACACTATGCCGAGGGTACTCACGATTAATGGTTTTCGATTGTCGTTATTACGAAGCATTTGCATGGCTCGTAGTCACGGTTGAGCTGCAGTGACGGGATTGGGGTTGTGGTGTCCCTTCGCTACCTCCTCCCGCACCGTAAATCTATGTAAGAGGGTAAAATACTCTCGTAAAATAACATTTCGTAATATCGACATCATCCACGGGCAAGCTCCTAATATATATATACATGACTTTCCGGTAAGGGCCATTGCTTAGCCTGGTGATGACTTTCGTTGAAAGCTACGATGCAATAGGTAGACACAAACAGACGTAAAGCTTTTTAAACATATATTTGAGTCAGGGGATGAAAATAAGAACCTTTTATGGACTTTGGATATATTACGAGTGTTTTCCGCGTGCTTTTGCAATCAGCGATCGCGATTTTCAATTTCACAGACCATTTGCTGTTCTCTTTAAGTTCTACTGCGCCTTTTTATGTAATAGAAATAACAAACGAGCTAGAAAGCCACCTGATGATATTATTATTAGTTATCTATAAATATTACAAAACAATGTCCCCCGTCACGTCTGTCTGTCATCATGATAAATTCAAAAAATACCGAATGGATTTTCTCAGTTTTCAACAAAAGGCAAAGTAATTCCTGAAGAAGGTTTGGTGAATAATAAGTTAAGTTTTTTTGTCAATTGGGCGAGAAATTAAATAGAATTCAATATTGTAATTCAGTCGTCTTTCGAAATAGAGAACAGATGTTTCTAATTGTTAGTTTTTGCAACTTGGTAATGACTGGAAGCTTGTATGAAAGAAAGACAATGTAAGTAAATATAACCTCTATTACCCGAGCGGAGTTGGGCCGGGTCGCTAGTTGGTTCTATTATCAACATATTATTTGTAACTGTATACTACTATCGCGGAATTTATATATTTTGCTACATAAAGTAGTCGTATCCAGCATAGGACAAAGTTTAGCCGTGACCTAGAGACCTGGAAGTAGATCGAAATATTGCCAATTAAAAATTGTTGCAAGACTGCATAGCTCCAGGTCATGGCTAAAACACTTAGCTCTGACCTGGAATGTAACATGCAGTTATGTTGGAAAGGTAGCAAACGAGCATGCAGACTATCTGATGTTAATTAGTCGCACCCCAAGACATCCACGTACAACCACAAACTCACTGAAATCCTATCTGAACTGGAACTTTTAAAGGTGGGAGAACTACTAAGGTAAGGTACCACCGTAAAGCATTACATGTGTTACGTTTGAAGAGGTGCTATTGCCGGCTTCACTTTGAAGCAAGGCGACCATCTTAGTCCTCAGCAGTAGCATCGTATCTACTTTCGATAGGATTCAGCTCAGATATATTAGAGTTCAGATAGGATTTCGGTTGTACATGGATGTCTATGGGCTACGACTACTTACCATCAGGTGGTTTACAAGCCGTTTCCTACCCTTCACGCATAAAAAAACGTAGACACGTCGCTACTTCTGAAAACTAAAATGGTCACGACGTTAAAAACCCTTCCACAAAACTCCGCAATCACGTCCACAATTCCATTGCTCAAATGTTAGTTTTCCATAACGAAATACGAATCGTTTGAACCTAAAAACACACGCAGTGTTGTCTTAAGTATAATTTTATTCATACTTTAACCCGCGGGGGAATTAAAACGACCTAAAAATGTAAACTCCAGAATGTATAAACGAGACCGCGTCATTTATTTTTATGTCGGTCGTTAGCATGACGTACTAGTCTAGCCTTTGCTTATTACGTTTCTAAATGACACGTTTAATCTTAGCCCTTTTGTAAAATATTTGTTGTGTAATAAAACTCCGTTTTCAGCCTTGCATATTAATTTATCTATACAAGTAATTAAATTTTAATCGCTGTCTGTACGTATATAGTACTGTATGTATGTAGATATATGAGAGAAACTCTTATAAAGAGATTTTCTTTACGTAATCTGTTTTTGTACATAACATTTTATTTAAAAAACTATTGAAATTAATGGAATAAGAAATTTAAGTGAGCTTGTGTGTGTGTGTGTGTGTGTGTGTACGTGCGTGTCTCTGTGTTTGTGTGTGCGTGTATGCATAACTATGATAACACTGTGTTATCAACATAAAGATTGATTGCACAATTTTGTGTAACTTAAAATTATATAGGTGGAAGAACTATGGTTTGTCCGGGGAGGTACCACCGCGGGCCTAATAATCCGCCGTAAAGCATTAATTCTATTTCGGTCGGAGAGGTGCGGTTGCCGGCTACACATTGAAGCGAGGCGACCATCTTATTCTACAGGAGTAGAAACGTATCTAAGTTTGAACTCAGATAGAATTTCAGTCATGTTTGTAATTGCACGTAGATGTCTATAGGCTGCGACTACTTAACATCAGATAAAATGGGGAAAAATCAATAAAAATGATAAACAAATATAAACAAGGTATAACAAAATAACTGGTCCACCACAAACATCATCCCAGCTTTAAACTTTGAAAGTAAAAGCCAGACTATAAAGTCATATTACAGCAACGTGAAGCCTCCGTCCATAAGTGATGTGTTTCACCAACTGCGATAAGCTACGTTCTCACCGAGGCTATTTGCGGGTAATATGTATCACAGTACAACAATGTCAGTTCAATGTTTCTTTAGGATCGTTGGCTTTTGTAATCGTTCTAATCATTACAAAAACTACAGGCGTTACTACGCATACTGCATTATTCAGGGTGTACGACATGCCACTCGTAGCTGATCAGCACGTCGCCATCGGTGTTCGGAGTAATTTATTTATTCATTCATTCATTCTTTCATACATTCAATCATTCATTCATTAATACTATATTTGATTAATTAATTAATGAATTAATTCATTCATTGTTTCATACATTTAATCATTAATTCATTAAGTTTCTTTCATTAATTCATTCATTCATTCGATCAATCATTCATTCATTCATTTATTTATTATTCCAAATACAAAATATCGGGTACAAAAAGCGGACTGAATGCTAAAAGCATTGCCTCTAAGATGGGTCCTGTAAAGCCAGACGTTACTCGTGGAGTCGTAGAAGTATGCGAGAGCATTCCCGCGGCGACACAAATACTGAATAGAAACCTATATATTTCACTCAGGTGTCGGGGCGGGAATTGAACTCAGAGCCCTCTGCCTAACATACCTACTGATATAGTTACCACTGCACCATGCGAAGCTATATCTCTGTAATTGCATTTAAACAGACAATTTCAAGGAAGGAGAACTATAGTTCGACCGGGGAGGTATCACCGCCGCCCTCATGATCCGCCGTAAATCGTTACTTGTGTTTCAGTTGGAGAGATGCGGTTGCCGGCTATACCTACTTTGAAGCGAGGCGACCATCTTAGTCCTCAGGAGTAGCAACAGATCTTTGGTCGAGCTCAGGTAGGATTTCGGTCATGTTTGTCGTTTTTCGTGGACTTATATGGGCCGCGACTATTTAACATCTGCTGGTTTGCATGCTCGTTTGCTACTCTTCTCACATTAAAAAAAGACCGTAGAGGTACCACTGTCATCTTTATAATCCACAATTAAGTAAAGTCCAATGTTCGATTAGAGGAATGCAATTGCTACATCTAGAAGTAAGGCACAGTCTCAGTCCACAAGAGTAGGAACGCTACATACGGCCTCAGATTTAACTTTGGTCCTTTTTTGAGGTTGTATGGGTATGTCTATGGGCTGCAACGACTACTTAACACCAAGCTAGCAAGCCAGTGCTCTTCAAACAGCCATCCATCCATCAGCCTTTACGCGTCCACTGCTGGATTGGCTTTCCCCAGCACTCTGACCGGTTCTGTGCCTGCATCCAGAGGTTACCCGTTCAAACATACAATGTAAGTATGTGTGTTAACGTATGTGTGTTTGTGTATGTAAATATTACATTTTATCAGTTAACAGTGAAACAAGTACCTACATAAGGTTTAAAGGGAAGAAAATCAATATATTTGCGGTATTCCCACTGATCCTCGGGATACTAAACTGCCTAACACGCCAAAGCCTAATGTTGAGCGTTTAAAAGTACAGAACGCAAAATAATGATAAAATGTTTCTCAATACAGTCAAAGGAGCGCCGGGAATATTGACCGTTTGAAAGCCACGAAGTGCCCCGTAATCTCTTTTCCGTGTACGTTTGTAGTTGTAGCGATTTTATATTTTATTTAATAATATTTTAAAAACGTTTTCACCCATAGCCCCATACTTGGTTCCCTATGTCGTAGATTGGTGGCTATTTGCTCTGAGAAGAGCCTTTAGGGGTACCAGGAATACCAGTGAACTTAATTTGAGTTTCCGGGGCTTCTCATAATGTACTTCAAAGTCATCGAGGGGATTTTAATGATAAACATAACACGTAACCTGTTTTTCCCTTAAAATGTCGGATACTACCTGAAGATGGGGGGGCCCTCTTTTCCTATATTTTCCTATACTAAGAATTCAAACAAAGTACACAAACATCCAGACCTAAAACAAGAATTATTATTGTCATTATTTACACAATAAAACTTAGAACTTGCCGACTCGTATTTTCTTTCTTTTAATATTGATATTGATTTTTTTGAGCTACTCGATTTTTAATATTAATATTGATTTATTTTAAGCCACGCGGTTCGTCAGTTATAAATATTGCTATCACAGTCTGTACATTAGAAATTGAAATACTGTGTATTTTAGTTCCAATTCTAATATAGAAAAAAATAAACGACAAAAAAAAAACAATAATATAGACAAAATCTTTTATTGTCTTCGTTCCGATCATTATTTCCAACATTTGTCATCATTTCAACCTAATTTTTCATAAAGAAAATATTCACAATATACTATAATACATTCAATAGGAGGGAATACAAAATTTTAAGTTTATACCTATAAATAATGTCTCCGCTATAAAAGAGACCCCATATCAGATAACCGCGGATATAATAAGCGAAAAACTCAGTTTGTAGCAGCTCTCGCCGAGCTTAAGAGGACTATTCGCCGCGGTAATGGATTACATTTGCCTTAAAATTGAATTATTTTAACGCCTTGCCGCCATTTTAACGTTGCGTTTCTGCGTATTTACGGCGCAGATAAAATAAATCGGCCATAGACGCGAATTACAACGTCTACATTAACATAAAGAATTAAATTAAACAAACTTGTTTCGGAATTTACACATTAACAGTCTACTGTTTAATAACTCTCGGTATTGATAATAAATGAGTGCCATTTTTACAAATGTTAACAAATAAATCAAAGTTTAAAAAAAAAATTACACACTTTTATAAAAAAAACTCTTTCTTATTTATATGTTTTTATTTGGATTTTTTTATAAAAGCGTGTTTTTTTGTTTTTTTTTTAATTTTTTTTTCATATTATTGCATTGTCATCTGGACATTACATACAACACAAGCTAATAAAAGCGTGTTAAAAAGCGTTATGTTTTACTGCGCGACGTATGTGCACGTTGTACTTTAAAATCAAATATGATTAATATAAATTAATATTAATAATATTTTACGAAATAAATATAAAAATATCAGTAAAATAATAACACAAACGTGTTTTCATTACAAGAGAAGCGTTTATTTACTACATTCATCTATGGCATATGATGACCTCCGGAAGTCACGGAACCTGTATCTCACGTCGTAAAGAAACCCTGACGTAAGTATAAGTATATTCAGTATGTATGTTAGTCTGTAAGGTATTTATACTATGGGCCTCTGTACTCAATTATTCCTTGTGTTTATATTGCCTAAAATAAATTATTTGAATTTGAATTTGAATATTATTTAAGGAGTAATCTTTTTCGTGAAATGCTTAACTTATCAGCACTTACGGCCAGCATCTATGTGAACAGTGGAACCCTTAAGGCCACCAGACCCATGGCGACAGTAGAACAACCACTTTTATCAAGGAAATCTCTAATGAATACCACTGGATCACTGGGGGCAACTGAGTAGTTATACTTTTCTCCTACCGACTAAAAGACCACAATATTAGGGACTAACAGTACGCCTAAGCATTTTTACGCAATCCCAACGACGTTAGCCTTATACAAGCTCTACTCTGTATTGGGAAGGCGCTGGAGTTACTCTTACTCATTCTTTGGATGGCAGGCGAAATACCGTGTGCGTCACTCCGAGTCCTGGTTTTGGTAGGAGACTTCTCTGTTTTACTACGAAGGCAACATTAGCAGAACTATTGCGTACTTTTCCTTATTTCTTTAAAATTATTTCCATAAAATGGATTGCCGTACAACGGTTCAGTACCACGGTACGGTAATCGGTACGATAAACGTTTCTCAAGACGTTTCTTCTACGTAAAATAGTAAGTTCCTAAATAGTCGATGAGGAATTTAATTAACCCGTTTCTTATAAGGCAGTAAAAGTGTACGCACGTATGCCACCTTGAATTTTATCGTAAATGAGAAGAGGAATAAACGTTGATAATGAAATGGGTACCTATTGTCTTGAATTCCGGAGGAGAGAAGTCAATGAGATCCGTGATGTTATTTACTTTGTCTATAAAAATAAGAAAAATGTAATTGATCGCTGTCTGTGCTTGGAAGATATGTAAAAAAAAACTATTAGTGGATTTATTAACGAGGAGCTGTGCCCACGACTTGTCTGGCGATGGTTGACATAAATTATTTATTTGTTAATCGATTTTAAGGAAAAAGACACTAAATGTTAAGTGAAGCCCATCACAATATAATCCTGAAAACTTCATTCAAATTGGATAAGCCGGTTCTGAGATTAGCGTGCACAAACATACCGACATAAAGATATACAGACAAACATACAAAATGAAAAAACATTGTTTTGGGTTCTCTTGCGTATATAAAGGCAACCTAATATGATTTTTTAAATATACATGCCACGTACAGACAGCGACCCGTTACAATTTTATCATATTTATAGATAGAAGATATGGAACCCAAACCACTAGTTGTTAGAATTTTTGTCTGTTTATTTGTGTGTTTGTAAGCTAATCTCAGAAACGTAACTGGGTTTTCAATGTGGTTTTTACTAATGTTTTTACTACAGGACGCTTCGTTTCACATTTTCCGTTCGTTTAAATTCAGTCGACCTATAATTAAAAAATATGTCGAGTTAAATGTTGCGAGTAAGGCTTTGACGCGTTAGCAATCCTAATAAACTTATCCTTTCATTCCCGAGTATAAAAAGCATTACTGTAAATTAAATGATAAATTAAATACTATACCATTTTTAACTAATATCCCCGGAATTTATACATCGGTAGTACATAACGGGTACTCACGATTAACGCTTTTTAATTAATATTTCGGTCCAGTTGCATGACTCATTGTCATGGCTAAACTGCGGTGGCGGGTGAATCATTTACATATTTTTCTATGTAACGAGTAATGTCGATAAACCACTTTTGTTTACCGATATGTCGATCCAGTTACCACGGGCCATGCAACTGGTTCGTGAGTACTCGTTACATAGTAAAATAATAAAAGCGTGTTAAAAAGGCGTATATAGTATGTAGTAACTTCTGAGGACTAAGATCTTCTTAACTATAGCCGAGAACCGTACCTCTCTAAGCAAAAGAACGAACTGCTCGTTTAATTTCATTAAAAACTTAATTTGCACGGTGCGAGAGCATTTTTATTTACAAATGAATTTAATGAAAATTGGTAAGTGAATTCCTGACTTCTCATCCGACCAGATGCTGGCGATGCTTTAAATTTTTCTCCTTATTTTCCCAACTTTATTATACGCTCGTTTCTTTTAATTTATTCACGTACGTTTAGTATAATTTACGGGATTTTTTGATATTGTCTGGCGAAACGAGTAAAAACTTTATATCCGTTTATGTTTTGGTCTGTCCGTTTAATTGTAGGATTATTTGTCTAAAAAGGTTATTATTGAATACATCTTAACGTTCCGCAATGACGTTGCGTTATTTGTAAAATAAAAATAAGGACTTAAATACGGCTATTAATATAAACTATATTGTACCATTGTGTCATATAAATGGTGCGATGGTACATTACAGTTTGTTTTGACTGTTGCTTTAAATTCTGAAAAATCCAAATAATTATGATCGAGAAGTACAAAATACACTTGTTTCATCTTTTTAAATCATTTTAGATCAATTTATATTCGTAGTCAGTTTTAGTTTTTGAACTTTACTTTTATTTCATTTATATTTTTGTTTCATATGTTATGTGGTATATAATGAGGCATACCAAGTAAGCGTATGAGAAGAATTGTAATTACATATAAGAAGAAAAGAAATCTTTTATTAATATTATAAAATGAATAATAGTTTCATATATGGATTTAAACTATATGTTTACACGACATTTAAAGTAAACATATCAAAATCAGATGTGTAAGGGTTCTCGATGCTAAAATATCAAGAAACAGTAATTTGATATATCGTGTTATAAAAAGTAATGTGTATTTATCCCGCTTTCTCGTCAAAATACAAGCATAATTTTTTTTTATTATTATGAAAGAGTAAGAAACGGGCATGCAGGCCACCTGATGTTAAGTGGTCACTGCAGCACATGGACAACCACGTCCAATCTCAAATAGACCAGAGTTCTATTTAAGGATGGACGCGAATGCATTCTTACACTTGAGGACTAAGATGGTCGCCTTCAATAATGTGTATCCGGCAACCATACCTCCCCAACCGAAAAACAATACATGAAGGATATGTTGCTTTACGGCGAGTTATGAGGGTAGCGGTGGTACCGCCGCGGGCGAGCTCTAATGGCTCTACCACCTTTGAAAATTAGATTTTGTAAGTTAGGCTTTTATTATATTTAATTTAAAGGTTCTCATTATTGTAATTTACATGTAAATTATTAAACTATATTAATATATATTACTATATAAGTCGTATCCAGACAATGGCATGGACACAAAACGAAACGCAAGCGCAAGCGCGTTTTTCCCGCGCTTAGACAGAGTCGTGACGTTACCAACGTGCAGACACTTTGCCATTATTATTATTAATATTTCGAGCTTCGCTGAGTGAGGTGTCGTCACGGAACTGTCCCACGTTTCGCTGAGTTTCAAATTAAATAAAATTAATTGTGTACTGTGTGCATTATATTGAAACAGTAAAAAGTAACTATCATCTTCTCATTACACGATTACCCTCGTCTGCCTACATGATGTTCGATGGCTCTGAGCTTAATCATGATTTGCCGCCGATATATAACTCACTTTTGATCTATAATAGATTTTTTAATACTAATTCATTTAATGACATACTTAACAATTAACCCAAGATTTAAATGTATAAAATTCAAATGTAATTAATTGGAATATAATATAAATGGAATATTCTAATTGATAATAAGGATAATAATAATTGATTAAATAAAATGGAACTAGGAAACGAACATGCAGTCCACCTGATGGCACGTGGTCACTACCGCACCTGGGTATCGTCAACCAACTCTATATAAAATACCCCCCTGCGGACCGCCACCTTGTCGCGGTAGGGGGGCTTGCGGGTCCCTTAGATCCCCGGTTTCGCCACCCGGGGCTAGGGACCTTACCAAGAGCGGTCCGAGGTGGGTCTCCCTCCGCGCTTCATGGTCCGAGGGGCGCGGAGAGCGAGACGCAAAGACGCCGGCCGTCCGACGAGCTTGCTCACCACAGGAGGTGGTTTCGGCTGCGGCCGTGTCGGGCGGTCGGGAGGTGGGGTTTCTCCGGCTGCATTTGCGGCCGAAGAGCCGACAGAGGAAGGCCACCTCTATAAAAAACCACGCCGCACCCAGCGCAGCGATCCCGCGCGCTCGAGGTTGGTCTCTCCGGCTGCGTTGTATGGGCGACGCAGTCGGAGGAGCGGCAGAGGAAGGACACCTCTATAAAAAACCAAGCCGCTCGCAGCGCAGCGCGTGCGCTCGCGCGAGACGAGGTGGAGTGCCTCCGGCCGTGTTGTATGGGCGATGCGGCCGGAGGGACTTAAGAGGAAGGCCACCTCTATAAAAAACCACGCCGCACCCAGCGCAGCGATCCCGCGCGCTCGAGGTGGGGTTTCTCCGGCTGCGTTGTATGGGCGGCGCAGTCGGAGGAACGGCAGAGGAAGGACACCTCTTTAAAAAACCGAGGGGCTCGCAGCGCAGC